>JAJIBD010004281.1:0-220276 GCA_021461705.1 Cryptotis parvus | reverse complement strand
GAGAGGCTGGGCACAGGGAGAGCCAGTAGCAGCTCTGTCCCATGTCTGTGAGTCTCTGGATCAGCACACCTGAGCTGATTTAATAAAGACTGCCTGGCAAAGCTACCCGTGTGGTATTTGATATGCCAAATACCAATAACAATTTTAGACCTCATTCCCATGACCTGATGGAATGGTTTGAGGCTCTTTATGTTCCTGGAGCAAGCAGATATCCTTGGGCTCTACTAGCATGAAACAGGCCATATGGAGATGTTTCTGGTGCCCGCTAGAGCCAATCGATGATGAATGGGATTACAGTGATACAGTGGATAATTAAGGTTATTATAAATGGATGGACATGGAGAAGATCATGTTGGTGAAATTAGACAGGAGAGAGACAGATATAGAATGACTCATTTATTTGCATGACATAAATATATATGTACATATTATGATGTATAATGTTGTATATACCAACTGGTTTTTATATTGTTGTTTATATATAGCTGATATTTGCTTATTTTTCTGTGGATACTGTTGAATCTAAGTCTTTGAAAGTATTTTATGAAATAGTATTGATTACATTTAATTTTATTATTTTGTGATGAGCGGGGCTGTGATAGAGTATGCTACCCGGCACGGCAGAGCCTGGCAAGCTACCTGTGTAGTATTTGATATGCCAAATACCAGTAACAATTATAGACCTCATTCCCATGACCTGATGGAACGGTTTGAGGCTCTTTACGTTCCTGGAGCAAGCAGGTTCCCTTGGGCTCTACTTGCATGAGACAGGTCATATGGAGATGTTACTGGTGCCCACTCGAGCAAATCGAAGATGAACAGGAAGACAGTGATACAGTGATACACATTATGATACCAATATCCAAGGTCAAGTGAAACATGGATCAGGAGGTCTTGTCAATGGTGGAAATTATCACAAACATGTGGGAGTCAGAGGCTAGATAAGACAGAAAATGGAACAGAGTGCTAACAATTGTCGAAAGTACTAATACCAGCCAAGCGATAGCCCAGCAGGTAGGGCGCTTGCCTTGCATGCAGCCGGCCCATACTGGCCCGAAGTTCAATCCCCGGCATCCGATATGGTCCCCCAAGCACCTCCAGGAGTAATTCCTGAGTGCAGAGCCAGGAGAAACTCCTGAGCATTGCCGGGTGTTACCCAAAAAGAAAAAAAAATGAAAAGAAAGTACTAATACCAACCTAGAACTGAGCATTAAATACAGGCAAAAGAGTACACATGACAACCCTTTAATGAATGTTCTGTAATCCACAATCTGGAAGGGAAGGAAAGAGAAAGAGATAGAGAGAAAGGGAAAGAAATAAAGAACCTGCCATGGAAGCGGGCTGGGGCGGGGGTGGAGGGATGGGTGCTGGAACACTGTGTGACCAAAACCCAAATATGAACATCTTTGTAATTGTATATCTCACGGTGGTATAATAAAATACTTAAAAATAATTAAGGTTATTTATCATATAATTGGGATATACTAATAAGTTATGAAACATTAGCTGGAAAATTTGATTTTCTACATGTCTGAATTTCCTGTAAGTTACCACAGAAGGAAGTTTATATTTATATATAATATTACAATTCAGGGGACAGTAAATAGACCAATTTCAAATGCCTATATTTGAATTTTCCAAAACAATGAAATTTTAAATTGGACCATGAAAAGTTTTAAAGCTAATGCATTTATTATGTATTAATTGAATTCAAGTAGGAGAACTTTCTCAAATTGGGCTTATAAATAGCAAGCCAAATTGCACTTCAAGAAATCGCACTTCAAGATAGTAGGCTCGGTAGGACACTTGCCTTGAACACAGCCGACCTGGGCTCAATCTCTGGCATCCTATACGGTCCCATGAGCACCAGCATGAGTAATTTCTAAGTGCAGTGCCTAGAGTAAGTCCTGGGCACTGCTGGGTGTGATACCTCCTACTTAGACTCTGGGATTCTGGCTACATTATTGACTCTTTCATTATCTGTAGCTATTTAATGGTTAAAATTGGTATTTATATTGATCACTTGATCACTTGAATCCCGTTATTCATGGATATGCTCAAGCAGGCGCCAGTAACATTTCCATTGGACCCTATCAAGTGCCAATGTAGCCCAATGGCATCTGGTTGATTCAGGAATATGAAGAGCCTCAAACCGTTCCTTCAGGGTCTTGACAAGGAAGTCTGACCATCTTGTAGGTGGGCGGCCACGTGATCTTTTGACATCCCGTGGGATCAATCGGTAATGCTCTTGTCCAGCAGTTGTCTCCAAATCGCATTACATGTCCAGCCCATCTGATTTTCAATGCTTTGGCAAACGAGACAGTGTCCCTGATTCTGGAATAGCGACGGAGGTCAGAACTCCGATTTTGTCTCTCACTTGAGTGAGGCGTGATATTCCAAGCATAGCTCTTTCGATTCCTCTCTGGGAGACCCGAATAGCATTCTCACCCCTGCTTTCATAGGGCCCAGGTCTCTGAGGCGTATGTTAATGTAGGGAGAACAGTGGAGTCAAAGAGATGTGCCCGAGCCAGAGGTTCTTTTTCCTTTTAGCTACTTTTTCAATGCCTCTGAAGGCATTCCATGCCGCTCTCTTCCTCCTGCGCAGCGCAGGTTTTAGGTCATTCATCATGTTGATTTCTCGACCTAGGTACACATAACTGCTGCATTCAGAAATGTTTGTTCCATTGAGAGTGAATGGGGACTCTGGAACTAGTTAATTCTTCATAAACATAGTTTTCTTTAGATTCAGCTGTAGACCTATCTTTCCACATTCTCGGTTGAAGTCAGCCAGCATTTATATTATTCATATTTATATAAATATATTTATATTTATATTATTAGTTATTTATATTAGGTATTATTATTAATTATTAATAATGGTTTAAAATAATTAATAATTGATAGATAATGATTATTATTTATTATAGGTATTACTTATTATTAGGTATTTATATTTTTAGTTAAATTGTGACAATATAATAATTTACATTGAATACAATGGTAATATATATCAATTGTTTTTTCAATATTTATTATTGTTGCTGTTGAAAAGTAATATATATATATATATAATAGCACTTGTTTGTTCAATATTTATTATTGTTGTTGCTGTTGTTACTAATTTAGGTCTTCTACAAGTAATGCTTTCCTGGCTTCATATCACAAAGCGTAAAAAGAAAAGTACATAAACTTCTTGGGTTTGAAAATTATAAATTGGATTAACACCATATTATCAGCTTATAGTAAAGTGCCTTAAATGTCATTGCTGTAAAGCATTATTTGTTTTCCATGTTCATTTTCCCTCTATAATAGGCTTCTGGAAAAGGCAGCACTAGTATAATTAGTATAAACTTAGAGTTCTCAGAATGTTTCCACAATACGGGTTCACCGTAGAACCGAGGATATTTGTACACCAATGCCTACACTTCCTGCTCAGAAACGCACACTGAAGCCAAGCAAAATGCCAGTGATGCTATAAAAATTAGGGAAAGTAGACTAACGACTAAAGTATATTTCATTAGTCCAGTTCAATATTTACCTTAATTCAATAATACGGGATGAATGGGATGCTGGTCACTATCCAGTGGCTCACATTCCCTAACAAAACCAGAAGATAAACTGAGAAGACCTTCAGTAACGGAACTTCCAAACACTAAATCCCTCTCCAAGGCACAAGTCCAAAACCTAATTGCGTGTCTTACTTCATCCATGTAACAGTGTTCATATGTCACACCCCAATCCCAGGAAATGGGAAAATGATCTCTCACTTATACAACAAATGTACACATCACATGCCCTAAAGTTGCCTCTAAGGCACAACTAGGGAAGAGAGAACATGAAAACTACAAAGAAGAAAACAGTCATTATTTCAATATGTCTGTATATTTAAACAATATATTTGTACAAACATATCTTAATATCAGTATTCAATATATTACTAAGACCCAGATCATGGGCTTCTTTAAGAAAATCATATCTAGCAACTCCCCGTCCCATATTCTAAACATTTCAGAGTTTGTACTGACCTTGGCTTCCGTACAACTACGTTACCCTGACGTGTTTCTGGGACTTCATGGACATTAATCGTACTAGTAGAATTTTCTTGTTGTTGTTGTTTGTTTTTTGGGTCACATACAGCAATGCTCAGGGGTCACTCCTGGCTCTGCACTCAAGAATTACTCCTGGTGGTGCTCTGGGACCATATGGGATGCTGGGGATTGAACCCTGGGGGGTCGTGTGCTAGGCAAATGCCCTCCCCTTCTGATCCATAGCTCCAGCCCCTACTCGGGTTTTCTTGACTTTATGCTTATGCTCTGGGTCATTGTGTCACACTACTTGCCTTCTGCATTTGAAATTGCTCAAAGAGAAAAGTGTTCAAAAGTTTCTTTCTTTGTTCTTAACACACCCCAATCCCCATTTATATTCCTCCACTCTTCCAGGTCTATCCTATAAACATAATCTGTGATAACAAGTCTGTCTGCTTAGGAAGACCTAGGAGATATGAGGGGCAGCGTCTATATTTAGCTTTCACTCCTGTGCAATCAATGAGGAGAGGAGGAAGTCATTGAACAATCAAAGCACAGCTGACTGAAACTGTTTACTTGCCTAGGAGACAAGAGCAAGGTCAACAGAACTCCTATCCATGACAAATGTCTGCAAAGACGATAAGGGTCCGACCAGGGATGGGCTGTCTCAAGAGAGTCAGAGTTCTAGGAAACACATATTTAGTATTCTCCCTTCATCTTAGGGAAGCCCCAGTGAGCAAAAGGTGACTTAGGGAAGCAGACATAATGGTTTGATCTTCCAGTCTTCAAATTAGTTATCCTAGACAAACAATCGTCTAGTTTACTGAAGCCCCAGAGTGGATGCAATGAATATTCCTTAAAATATTGCTCTAGGTACTTTGGTTTTTTTTTTTTTTTTTTTGCTTTTTTGGGTCACACCCAGCAATGCTCAGGAACTACTCCTGCCTCTGCACTCAGGAATTAC
Source organism: Cryptotis parvus (assembly GCA_021461705.1). NCBI lineage: Eukaryota > Metazoa > Chordata > Mammalia > Eulipotyphla > Soricidae > Cryptotis > Cryptotis parvus. The sequence continues at coordinate 215,287 of JAJIBD010004281.1, read as the reverse complement.
TCCTGGCGGTGCTCGGGGACCATATGGGATGCTGGGGATCGAATCCCGGCCGACATGGGTCGGCTGCATGCAAGGCAAATGCCCCACCCACTGGGCTATCACTCTGGCCCCCACTCTAGGTACTTTCTTACAAGAGAAATTGTCATAATGCAGAAAGACATCTCATGGCTAAAGCATGAAATCTTAGCAATTGACTTCACAGGAGTAAAGGGGTCATGGGAATGTATGGGTCACCTGCTGCTGGACACTGATTCTGAACTTGGGGTTGGGCTTTTGCATGCGATTGCCTGTTACTACTGCTCTGATCTCTGCCTGACAAAGTTCTTCCTCATGACTCAATGTTTAAAAATACCACATGTATTTCCTTGACCTGTTCTAATTCCATATCAGAAAATATACGACCGGTGGTTTCTGGAGAAGTGCAGGACTATACATCAATCAACACGTTTTCTCAGACTAGAGAAAGTAACCCCCAACAGCGTTGCAGAGTCTTGGCAATTTCTCAAGGTGGGTGGTAAAACAGCAGCCTACCTCTGTCAGTAATTCATATTTTTCTCCAAAAGAAACACGAGTCTAAAGAAATTCTGATCAGTCACAGGACTATATCCAATTTTAAATTCAGTACCTAGTAGGCTTTTGTTGGTAATGAAATAAAAATATTTAAGTCCCACTAGCTTATATGTAAGGCTGAGAGAGGCCGCACTTGCTCCTCTTTGTGCTCTCAAAAGTTCTGATGGTCAATTATTCATTAACCACAAAATACTCAAGCATAATCAAAGGAAAAAAAGCAAACAATGAGTATCTTTAGCAGTTATCACATCTATCCTGAAGTTAGCTTTTTAGAACCTTTCCAAATAGAACTTACAAGTGTGCAGATACACTTATCAAAGGCGTTCTCCTCCAGATTACAAGCACAGAGGAAAAGAATAAACCCACCTCTGTAAACATGTAAATCTAGGGGATTCTTTTCAAACTTCTTTTCAAGCAGGAAATACAAGTTAGGAATTACTTTTAATTTCTTTTTTTTTATCTACTAAGCAAAACAAAACTTTGAACTCATATAAATCTTAAAACAGTGATTGTCTTGAATCTCATCCCTTTCCCCACCACCCACAAAAAAGATTAAGGACTGTTGACTTCCTGCTGGAGGAAGTAATTGCTCAATCACCCTGGAATCCATTGGAACTCTTTGCAGTATTAGTCCAGACAAGCATATACAATTGTAAAACAATCCTTTCTTTGCCTAAGAGCTTCCAGCTCTTAGCCTTATGTCAGCCTCTGAGAGCTTAAGTTTGGTGATATACTCTTATCAAATTACAGGTTTCCCAAACTGGAAACAAATTCTGTTTCGAAAACTAGGTGCTGTTGCTATTAATGCCTTAGTAGTTTTATATTAAACACACAACATGCTATCATAGGACATCACATAAATTTTTCGTAAGGGTTTTGACACAATTGTCAATCAGTACTTAAGATCATTTAAGTCACAGCTTTTAGAAATCGAAAAGAAAGGGAAAGTGCATCAATTCGATATTAGAACTTGAGATGGAAAGATCTTAGAGTTCCATTCTTCCCAATGAAGGAAAGAAGAGAGAGTTTACAAAGGAGACCCTAAGTGTTGGCTCCTAGACTGGGTCACGTGCCCAAGTCAAATGCTCTGTCATTTTCTACCTGTGCGCTGAGCTTGCACCAAGGATCCAGCTGTATTAAAGTTCCAGATGCCAGAGCTCCAGGGACAGCTAGCACCCTTGGAGAAACGCCTGCCTTGCAAGCCTCTGATCCAGGTTCAATCCCCGGCACTATATCGTCCTCATCGTCTGCCAGTTGTGATCCCAGAGCCAAGAGCCTGAGTATTATCGTCAGGTGTGGCCAAGAAACCCAATATTGAGTGACTGACTAACTGACTGAATGAATGAGTAAAGAAATACATATCCAGATGAACAGGATCTGAATTCCACGGTCCTTTAGTATGTGCTCATTGACTTACTTCACCCTGTCAAATAGCAGTCAATTACCCTGTTTAGAGGAGCTCTTCCTGATCGTCTAAAACGTGATTATCGTGTGATGGACTATAAAGTGTACATCGACTTGAACGTTTTAAAAGTCAAGGTAACTGGGGTACAAAAATGAACAGCTGTAATTATCTGACAACAAATTTCTTCAGAGTCAGTTTTTCCCCTCTGCTACCCCTCCAGTGTGGCACGTGTCCTATGCGTCTCCTATCAGTCCCAAGAATCAAAAGAAGAACAATTCAATGAGTCTTATCAGCGCGAGTAACGCCAGCTGGATGGAAGTTTGCAGCGCGAGTGTGCGGCGCGGGTGCACTCCCCGGGCGCCGCCTACTGCGGCTGGGGGTTCCCAGGGTGGCGCCCGGCCACGCCCCCGGGGCGGAGTAGCAGCCGGCGAGCTGCCAGCCGCGGGGCAGCGCAGTCTCCACGTTCCGCAGTGCAGCTGTGCCGAGCCCGACAGTCACACCCGTCTCGGGCTGGGAGCTGACGCCGCAGCCCACGTGGCGGCGTCTGGACAACCCTGGGTTGGGGAACCCCCTCCTTGGTCCCTCCCTGCTTGGGAGCTGTGCGCTAGCCGATGGCCCTGGTCCTGTCCAACGGGCAAGTTTCTCCCTGCTTTTGCATCCCTCCACTGAGCTTCCGTGGGGACCGTTACAGCCGATTCTAGTTTAGCCCCAGCAGAGAAATTCAGCTCCAAACCTCGGAAGAAACCTTCCGCCCCTTTCCAAGGTGTTTTCTTTCTTTTCTTCCTTTTTTATTTAGGGGTGTGGGGTCACACCCGGCAATGGTCAGGGTTACTCCTGTCTTTGCACTCAAGAATTACTCCTGGTGTTCGGGGGGACCATATGGGACTCCGGCGATCGAACCCGGTCGGTTTCCAAAGTGTTTTCTCCTATTCGTCCCATCCCTGTATCCTGTACCGACGTCCTGCCTTTCTCTTCTTTCCCCTACGGGCGTCCTGCCTTTCTCTTCTTTTTCCTACGGGCGCCCTCTTCTCCCAAATTTCCACTATCTAGGTGCATGGTGAAATTGAGGAAGTCTAAATTTCGTGTTAAGAAAGGAAGGAAATTTGATTGCGTCGAGGAAGTTTAAATCGCAGAGCCCTTCTTTTGCAGTGCCTTGGGACAGAGCCCTAGCATGAAATTCATAAGGCTTTGCGTCTTAGCTTTGCAAAAGTGAAAAAAAAAACTTATTCTCTCTTTTTTAAAAAGACGATATAACGGTAGAGTATCAGCTCCCTACCACCCCCTATGGACCCTAACCATGTGGGTTCACCCATCGAGATAAGGTACTTCTTCTCTCGGCACAGTAAAATAAATAATCTGTTCTTTCTGGGTTCACCAAACACACAGATCTTAGGTTAAAGATTCGGGACACAAACCCTAAGGAATAAAGGGAAACTAAGATCCTGCGCCCTGAGACACTGAACGCGCACCCAGGGTTTTTGGGTTGGGGGACTCCGGTCTCTCGCGTTAGTCAGACTTTACCATCAGGGGGCGCCCACACCCACCATAAAACTCCCCATTCCTAGACATCAGGGCTCGGCGGTCCCGGGCCCGCAGCTGTAGGCGGAGCCCCAGGAGCGCAGAGCCGCGTTGGCGCCTCCCTCCTCCGCCCGCCCGGGAGGACAGGGGGCGGCGGGGATTTCACACTAACCATTCATTTGTCAGCCTGGGGGGAGGGGACGCAGGATAAAGCCTGAGCAGAGTCTGGGAGAGGGGAAGAGAGGCCGAGAAGATGGAGACAGGGAGAGACAAAGATAAGAGAAAAGGGACGCCGAGGGCGATGCTGGCGGCGGGGGGCGCGCAGCTCCAGGCGCGTTTCTCCTCCCTCCCGCAGCATCTCCCCGGAGCTCGCGCCGCTGGACGCGACCGACTAGGAACACTTTAGACGATGACATTTTTCAGTGGCGCTCTCGGCTCCCCTAACACATGGACTAATCCCCAAGGAGTGACACAGAAAGTTAGGGGAGACCCTCCGGAGACCCCCAGCACGCAGGCAGCGCCCCACGACTCCGTAGGGCGGCAGGACACTCCGGCCCCAGCGTCCTCCAAAGGACTCCGGGAACGCGCTTTCGCAGCCGCTCGACCCGCCAATAAAGTTGCTCAACTAGGGTCGAGAAGTGGGAAGAGGTGGGACCAGGAAAAGAAAGGTGGCTGGCAGTAATCCGGGTCAGGGGGCTCTTTCAAAGGCCCCACACTCGACCCCCTTCACCACCTTTGTCTGGAGAGCTCAGAGCTCTGCTTTGCACGCTGAGACCCCAGAAAAAGACTCCACCTCGCTCGCTGGGGTGAGATAAAATTCTCGCACATCCCCGTTGGTTCCGGACAGGCTTTTCCCGCCCAGGCGCCTCCCAGACCTCCGCAGCGCCCCGACACCCCCACCCCCAGCCCTGACTCGGTGCGGTCGGCACCAACGCACCGCGCGCAGGACAAAAGAAGCCAGAGGCGCCGGGAGAAGACCTTGACAGCCTCCAGGGACACAAAAAACCACGACTTGGTTCTCGGCATCCACCCCCAGCCGGACCTCCGCCTCCCAGCCCGCTGCGGGACGAGGGGGTGACGCCCGCGCAGGTCCCTGGCTCACTCAGGGGGCTGCCCCCAGCAGCTTTCCAGGAACGCTGGCCACTGACCACACACCAAGGGCCAGGAACCAGGTGGCCTGCGCTTGGGGAGGCTTCGGGGACTTTCACGCGAGCAAGACTCCGGAGTCCCCCATTCAAACTTTTGCTTCTGTCAGGTTAACAACAAAAATTAAAGATCGCGACGGTGGTCCCACCCTCCTCACAAGCTTCGGGCACCGCGACTTTCCTAGGCTTCATTAGAACGCCCTTCCCCCCAATTCCGTTTGTCCTTCTGCCCACCTTACCCCACCCCTGGTTTCTTTTGTCTGAATCCTTTTCAGCACCATGGTCCCTCTCTACTCCTCTCTGGAAACGACCTTCGCAAAGTTACCTGCGTTCTTTTTCAATGCACATATTCCCTTAACTTCGCCTTTACAACTACTCTCTGCCGTCACAAAAGCCTTCTATTCAATGCAATACACTCCCCCACAAAGCTCGCTCTCTCCCACCCCGAGCTTCCCCACAAAAAAAAAAAAAAACATAACTTTGTATAAGGGGGGGAAAACAAAAGAAACGTGATTACCTTGCAAAGAGGCTTATTGCCGGTTAGGGATAAAAATTCACCGCAGCGCTGCGCGAATAGATTCGGCGTTGCAGGGGCGGGTCACATAGGAAACGCGGTGGCCTGGGCACGGGTGCGCGGAGGGTGCGGGACGGGGCTGCAGGGTGCGGGAGGGTTCGGGGCTGCCTGCGGAGCGCGGCCCGGACGTCTGTCCCCGGCACCTACTGCTCGGCGGCTGCGCCCGCCCGCCTGGAGTTCTTCCCCCAGAAAGACTTGGGTCAGCTCGCCTGCAAGTTCAAATGCGGGTTGTGACACCCATCATCATTATATCACTGTACCGTCAGCACCGAGGAGGAGACTGGGCGAGGAGGAGGAGGAGGAGTGGAGGAGGAGGAGGAGGAAGAGGAGGAGGGTTCATTCACCAGCTCCCGGAGCCACTCCTGAGCGGCCGGCGGGGAGAGCGGCAGAGGGCGGAAAGGCAGCTCCCGCCTGCTCCTCCAGGCACTCCCACTTCTCGGCGTTTCTTCCCTACCCCAAGTACCAATCGGCTTGGGGACACCAGCGCTCCCCACTCGGCGACGGTCGGGCCACAGCGCGCGGGGCGCTCGGCAACCCGGGCTCCCCTCGCGTCCCCACCCCCCCACTTCCCGCCCCCCTGCAGCCCCTCCTGGCTTAGGGAGCGCAGCCCCCGCCGCAGTGGGCCCGCGCTAGACAATCCAGTGCCATCAGTGCCTGAGTCGAGCCACCGAAAAGTCCATAAAGCCAGGAAAGAACTTGGTTCTAGCGCGTTTGCGCAACCCGGGAACCTCCCCGGCCCGTTGGAGGGAAGAGTCAGGCTCCCGTCTTCTGGCAATCTCAAAACCCCGGGGAGTGGGGAAGAAAGAATATAAGACGGAGACACTGAGAGAGAATATCCGCCCCTGGGACTGAGAGAAAGTGCAAGAATCCCCCGCACTGCCTTTTCTGGGAACTGCCCAATGGGGAACGGGAGTCCTTACGCAAGCCACAAAGACCCTGGTAATAAAAGACCCGACAGGAAATTTCCCAAGCAAATCTCTAGTCGAGTCCAATAGATCCACTCCCTCTGCCGCAAACTTACACCAGTCTAGATGCAGAAAGAAGATAGATCTTTTTTTCTTCCATTCCCTTAATCTTTCAAAGTGCTCCTCGACGTGGATCATATTCCATTAGTTTTTTTTTTTTTTTTTTGAGTAAGCGTATCTTTAGATGTTACCATTTCCCTTAGGATCAGGAAATGGAACCATAATCTTTTTATTTTCATTCAGGCCCACCACTATACAAACATTTCAACACAAGGAAGAGCCCCCCAGGCATTGTGTTACAAAAGAGCTCCAATAGGGCCATCCGGGCTAAGGGTCAACCAATTGACACAAAGGGTTTCGGCCCCTTAGAAGAGAGGGACTTTGTATTTTGCTTTACTTTGAAGTCCAGTGTGGCCTTATACAATGGGAACCAAGTAAGTCCAAGGTGCCCATCAGCTTAAAGCTGGGGATACTGGGACGGATAGCAAACTCTTCTCTCCACATAGGAGAATATGGGGGGTGCATGTCTTCATAATGATCCCTTCTGAAGTCTTCAGTTAGAAAAGTGAATTAAACAGTGCCTCAGAGCGCTGTTGACAAAAAGAGAAATCCGTTTTCACTCTGAATTTGTTTGAGTTGTTGGCTTAACATGGTGCTTAAAAGCTTGTAATAGCCTAGATGCTTATGTGTGCCCACTTATATTGTGTTTCTCTTGCAGGTTGCATGTACAATGAGTAATCTTATAATTTTTGTTGTTTTTTGGCTTTGGGGGTCATGCCCCCAAGGCTCAGGGCTCTTACTCCCTGGCTCTGCACTCAGGAGTTACTCCTGACTGTGCTTGACCCTATAGAGATGCCTGGGATTGAACCTGGACTGGCTGCGTGCAAGGCCCTACCCACTGTGCTATCACTCTGGCCCCAATAATCTTAGATTTTAGATTGTTTAGGTGAGGAGTAGGTTTGTTAGAATTTTCATCCTCAAAATATGTAACCTTTATTTCTTTTTGTATTACTCTGCTATAGTGATTACCATATTATCATCTATAGGATTTGGTGATCAACTTGTTTATTTTATGGTGATGTGTTTATTGTTAGTGATGCATGGCTTAATTATTACCAGAGAAGCAGAGAAATAACATAGGAGGGGAAGGCACTTGTCATTCATGTGGTCAATCCTGGTCAGGTTCCTGCACTAAGTACAGTCCACAAGTGACTCCTAATACAGAGCAGGGAGTTAATACTGAGCACTGCCAGGTGATCCAAGGATCAAAAAGAAAATGAAAAAACTATCACCAGTTCCCAGTAACCATTTCCTGAATGGCCAACTAAGTCACCGTAGCACTCCTCAGAGCAACTTTAAAATCAAAACTATTTACTTAGAGATGATAAAAAAGAATCTACTGAAATTTATCTTCTAGGAGTTAGGGTAGACCTTCTTGCAAACTACTACAAGGGATATAATATTCTTTTCATTCTTAAAAATGAGTAATCCTTGCTGAGTTTCAAAGATTTTATGTGGTTTGCCCATTTGTAAATTTTATCTGAAAAAGTTGTCTCTCCATTATCCTGTTTCCCTTCACAATACACTTTAAGTAAAAGATGTCTCCAAAGGAGACCTGGAGCAGAAACAAGCAGCTGAGTAGATTAATAGACATTTTAAAAAAATGTTAACGATAACCTTTCAGTAACCTTTCAGCAGTGAAAACCTTGGGGGGGGATGAGTGTCTGCTTGTAGCCTTGTAGAGGCCAGCTGGGGTGCAGGGTGGCAGGAAATTGGGGACTTTATGGCAGAAAATAGACTCTGGTAAAGGGAAGGGCATTGGAACATTGTGTGACTGAAACCCATCAGGAACAACTTTGTAACTGTGTAACTCACAGCGATTTAATAAGAAAAGAAAAGATTCCCTTCCAAAAACAAAAAAAGGAAATGTTAATAGTTAATATTCACTAGAAATAATGCTATCTGTACATGAAGGGACACATACATTTTATATCATTAGATGGTCTCCTTTTTTCCCGGATGTGTTTTTCTATTTTTCCAACACTAAATAATTTGTTATAATGCTCATAACCATTATAGCTTTTACTGAGAAGGCTCCCCAGAGTCTTTTTTCATCCTCAACACGCTTAACTAAACAAAAGTTAGGCAATGTTAAAAAACAATCAAACAAACAAAAAACCCCTGCATTTTGAGGGTGTAATCAAAATCACTTCTATGTGTAATCACTTCTATGATTACAGTGGCCAACTCAGGTTTGATCCCTGACATCACATATGGTCTCCCAGAGCCCTGAACATTGCTGGGTGTGGTCACAAAACAACCAAAAGTCTGTATTTCATGTCTTTTATTTATTTTTGTAACATTATTATTAGAAAACTATACAACTCTTTGGGCTGTCAAATCACTGAAATCACACTCTTGAATATCTAGTTTCATTCTCTAAGGCTAATTTCTCCTCTAGCTGTCCATAACAGGAGAAATAAGAAAAACACCATCGGGTAGATTCAAGACCAAGTCTACAGCTATATAAATCTTAAGGATCTACCTTTGTGAACCCAACTTCCTTCCCTTCTTCCTCTTTCCCTCCCTCCCTCCTTCCTTTCCTTTCTTCATTCCTTCCTTCCATCCTTTGACCTTTTATTAAGTCAAAGAGAATTAGAGAAGAATTAATTCTGGTTCTCTCATATTAGATAAAACTTAGAATTTTTAAATGGGAAAACAATTTTGCAGTATGACAATAATCAACATCTTTTTTGCATTTCCCTTTAAATTATATTCTTGTACAAGTGACTTCTCACACGTAAGAAGGAAGTTCCTAAGTACAGACACAGACAGACCCTTATTCCCACAACTACTGTCTGCATGAAACTAGAAGTCAGAAAGGAGGCACCTTCCTTCACTCCCCAATATTGTCATGAAGAACTTGGCAAAGCTCACGGGCAGTCAGCCAACAAGTTGGAAAAGAAGATGTGGGCGGCAGGTGCATCTCCAGGTATGTTATTATCTATATCTAAACTCCCTTGGGGTCTCGCAGATCCCATTTCAGTCCTCTTCTTTATTGATAAGGGATGCAAGCTTTGTGCTCTCAGACATGAATCATCTAGTGGGGACAAGTTTCCAGTCCGTTCACATTCACATTTACAGTCAGTGCCCACATTTCAAGTCCCTGATCTGGCTAATTTTAGGTAGACTGAGGCAAATATCCTCTCTGGCTGGTAAAAAGAATAGGAAAGCTTAAAAGTGCATCTCCAGGGCCCAGGGAAATAGTTCAAGTTTTGGGAGTTTAGGTAATATCGCCAAGGCACCAAGTTGACGCCTGGTACCTCATGCAACCACCTTTCTTAGCACTACCAAGTGTGGCCCAACCCCACTGTGAGTGGTCCCTGACCGCAGTCAGGCTTCCATAACTGACCACATTGCTCAGCTCTGACAGGAAATTATCTCAGGCCCCCAGGTCCCATTTCCCCACAGCTGGATGTAGCCTCAACCAAAAATGCGTCTTTGATGAACTCCAAAAGTCCTCGGAAGCGGAAGTCAACCTTCTATGATTACTTCATTCGAAAAGATCTTTTTTCACTGTATCACTGTATCACTGTCTTCCCGTTCATCATCGGTTTGCTCAAGTGGGCACCAGTAACATCTCCATATGTCCTGCCTCATGCTAGTAGAGCCCAAAGGGTATCTGCTTGCTCCAGGAGCATAAAGAGCCTCAAACCATTACAACAGGTCATGGAAATGAGGTCTATATTGTTACTGGTATTTGGCATATCAAATACGACATGGGAGGCTTGCCAGGCTCTGCCTTGCGGGTGGCATACTCTAGTAGTCACCTCCAAATCCAGTATTTATTGATGAATCGTGCAGCCTCAAGCAGCGCCGAGCCTGGCTGTAATAGACTCTTCTGCTAGGTGGAGTTCTGACGAGAGGGAAGTCCGGATGTGGAGGATGGTGGTCCTCATGGAGTGGGGGTCGTCTGGCTTATTGCGAGGCTCTGCTGAGGTGGCGTGCCGGGATAGAACCCGCCATCCCTTTCGGGTGCCTCATCAGCGGCTGGGCACAGGAAGAGCCCGGCAGCAGCTCTGCCCCATGTCTGTAAGTCTCTGGATCAGCATACCTGGGCGGACTTGAAAAAAGACTGCTGCAGCGTTGGTCCAATGAGTCTGGCTGTAATAGGCTCTTCTGCTGGGTGGAGTTCTGACGAGATGGAAGACCGGATGTGGAAAATGGCGGCCCTCATGGAGTTGGGGGGGGTTCGTCTGGCTTGCTGAGAGGCTCTGCTGGGGTGGCGGGCCAGGGCAAGAACCCACCATCCCTCCCGGGTGCCTTGTGAGCAGCTAGGCACAGGGAGAGCGGGCAGCCGCCCCTGTCCCATGTCTGTGAGTCTCTGGATCCTTTTTTCATCCTATGTAAAAGGTACAGACATTCTATTCAACCTGTTAAATCCCTGTTCGTTTTCTAGAGAATTCAGAAGTGGCATGACATCATAGTTGCCATTAAAAAATGTAAAAGGAAAGTGGTCTTGACCTTATTGCACTTTAGTTTGATGGATATAAATTACCCAGAGAAATTAGCCACAGGCAAATATCCTTAGAAAATCACAGTAATGTTTTATTTTTCTCAGAAATCAAAAACTGAGCTGTTGCTCCCTAACTCCAAACTCAAAACTTTACAGTAAAATTGTCTTTCAATATTTTTTTTTGTAACTGTCCTGCATTTCTGGTCAGGCAGATTTCTCCAGAACTTAACTGCATCACGATGGAACTATGCAGGGCAAAGCCAAGTTCCAACATGGAGTGATGGGAAAGGCTGGGCTGCCGAGAGCCGATGACTTCATTAGGGAGAAGAGAGACTCTGAGTCGGTCCATGGTGCAGCCAAATGGCTCAGCACATCTGCACAGTCCCCTGGGAAACTGCCTGGAGTCAACTACCCCCCAAATGCCATCGTTTTTATAAAAGAAAGGAGGGAGCCATAAAAAAGAGCAGTCCAACGAAAATGAATCCAAAGACAGTATCAACTTTACTCCCCTCCTAGCACTATCTCAAACTCTTTCTCCTCTGTCCTCACAGCCTGAAAAATATGGGTCATCTTTCATTTTTCTTGTTCTCTTTCTTTCTCTTTCTTTTTCTTTCCCTCTCTCCCTCCCCTCCCTCGCTTTCTTTTTTTTCTTTCTCTTTCTTTCTCTCTATTCCCTCCCTCCCTCCTCCCTTTTACTTTCTTTTTCTTTCTCTTTCTTTCTCTCTCTCTTCCTCCCTCCCTCCTCCCTTTCTTTTTCTTTCTTTCTTTCTTTCTTTCTTTCTTTCTTTCTTTCTTTCTTTCTTTCTTTCTTTCTTTCTTTCTTTCTTTCTTTCTTTCTTTCTTTCTTTCTTTCTTTCTTTCTTTCTTTCTTTCTTCTTTCTTTTTTCCTAATAAATCCTTGGACTAAACGAAGATGAATTGAGTCTGGTTTGGAACACTGAAAGTGGTAAAGGTCTTGGAACTATGCAAGACACAGAACAAAGAAAGTTGTAAGATTTCTTTAAAAGCAAAGTGTTTTGCAGTTGCTATTTGCTTTCAGTGAGTACCAGACTCCACAAATTTAGAGGACAATGAACCTGGAAGATGGGAAGCTTCTTGGCAGAGACTGCATGGGTGTGGCAAACAATCTCTCCACACCATTAGCGCACTGCTTCATGTGGTGAAAAGAATGGGGAACCCCATATAGTTGACAGAACGGGAAACAGATTTTAAGCAAGCACCTCAATCTTTATTCTTATTCTATCTGTGAGAATGAATTGTAGAACCAGTTGAATATCCAGGACTGTCATTTTTGTGGTAGTATGTTAGTAAACAGATTATTTTTTCATAGCAACCATGCCCAAAGATGTTGAAGGGTTAGGGCCATTCTTGGCAGCATCAGAAGTTTAGCGCTCTCAGCAGCTCTCTGACTTGTGGTACTACATGCAATGGTGCTTGGGATCCAACTCAAGATTCTCACATATGACAGGTATGAGCTCTACCTCTTGACCTACCGCCCTGACATATTTTCATCCTACTATTCAGGGACTAGAGAGATGGTAAGATGAATAGGGTGCTTTTTTAATTGAGCACTTTTGTGGCACGCAGCTGACCCATGTTTGGTCCCCAGCACCGTGTATGGTTCCTCAGCCCTGCCAGAACTGATCCCTGAACACAGTACCAGGAGTGAGTCCTAAGAACAGCAGCATATGGAACATAAATAAAAACAAAACATCCCATAATTCAAAAGAGATCAAATATTAGCTCTAACAAAACAAGAAGTAGCAAATAATACTCCTAAAAGATTGTTCTCTGTTTTGTTTTCATTTTCTTTCTTCAATCTAATAAAGATCTATTTAGCATCCGTTTTGGTGAACTATTTTACAAATTAGGCATTTGGCTATTTTTCAAAAGATGAAACCACATACCATCATAAAGGAACATTAATCTATTAGAGTAGCTGAAATTTTCTAGAGTTAATAAATTAAAATTTTTCTGCAATGTAAAAAGATGTTGAAATCTGAAAGAAAAGCACAACTCATCCTAACAAGAAAATAAGGTCAGGAAAGTTGGTAGACCTTGTGACTGCTGGACACCAATTTCAAACAAGGCAAATAAAATTAATCAATAATAAGCTAACACATTTTTCTTCTTAGTCATAAAGTTGAAATAATTTGATTTTAAATAAAGTACCACTTCCACAGCCTCCGTTCAAAAATAAAGTTGAGACTATCCTTCAAGAGTTGAGAATATCCTTCAAGACTATCCTTCCCATCCTTCATTTCCTGACTTCTGTATAGGCTTTTTCTCTTTTTTCCCCCTCTGTTGATAGCTACATGTGCTGGCCCCTCTCTCCCATATCATTTTATACACAATCTCAATATTCCCCAGTATTCCTCTATTGAAACAAATTGACAGAGTACTTGTGTCAGTTTAAGGTACACAACATTGTAAGTTGATACATGTAAGGTTGCAAAATGCAATAAAATTAGTGTAAACTTTACATAATTACCACTTTGTTGTCTTTATTGTTATAAGAATATTAATTTTTTTCTCCATAGTAACTTTCAAGTAGACACATATTAACTAAAGTCAGTACAGTGTATACTAGTTCCATGAAACATTTTTGTTTTTAATGTTGCTAACAAACAAAGGTTGTGCCCTTTAAATTAAAAAAAAAGTGAAGCATCTGGCAGTGTTCTGGACTGAGTCCTGGCTCAGTATTTTGAGATCACTCCTGATGGGGCACTGGGAACCATAAGTGGACAAGAAATCAAACCTAAGTTGGCCACGTGCAAGGCAAGTGCCTTACTCACTGGACTGTCTCTCTAGCTCTTTAATTACTGTCTCCCCATTGCTCTGACTCTTCAATTTGTGGGAGCCTCTATTCTGCTCTCAACATAATAAGAAGATTACTTTTAAAAAAAGTCCACAGCTAATATAAATGTTCCAGTGGTGAAACACTGAAAACTTTACCTCTAACATTGGTAAGAAGACAGGAGCTCCTTCACTCACCATTTCTATACTGTGTTGAACTAAACGTTCTAAGCTAATTTCAAAGAAATGAAAAGGTATCCAAATCAGAAATAAATAAATAAATTTTTCTCTGCTAATGACACAATCTTGGTTAAAAATCTTCAATATTGTATCAAAAAGATTTGGACCTAATAATTCAGTAAAGTTACAAGATACAAAATCAACACACAAAAATACAGTCCCATTTCTATACATTTCTTTTTTTTTGCCTTTTTGGGGTCATATCAGATGTTTCTCAAGGGTTACTCCTGGCTCTGTACTCAGGAATTACCCTGGCTGTGCTTTCAAGACCACATGATATGCTGTGATCAAACCTGGGTCGGCCACGTGCAAGGCAAATGCCCTCCCCTACCCTTTATACTATCCCTCCAGACTCTACACCTATTTCTATACAATTATCTTAAAATAAAAATTTAATCCCATCCATATTAGCATCAAAAAGAATAAAGTACTTAAGAATAAATTAAACCAAGAGTAAAAGATCTATACACAGAAAACAAAAGACTTTGAAGAAAGAAGTTCAAGCCATAAACTAATGAAAATACATCTACTTTTAACAAAATAGAAGAGTTATTATTGTTAAAATATCACACTACCTAAAGTTCTTTACGGATTCAATACAATTCCTGTCAAAATACCAATTCTACTTTTCAGAAAACTTGGAAAACCAATGCCTCTCCTAGCTTGGGTTTGCATGAAGACAAGCTCTAAGAGAATAATTGAAAGAGAAGGATTTTGTGGAGGAGGCATGCCCCAAAATTAAGTTCAAGGAAGAAGGAAATGAGACAGAAAAGGAAGCTGGTGAAGTATATATTTGAACCACTTTGGTACAATATGTACCAAGTTTGGCAACTGGAGTTTATTGCATTGGGAGAATCTGAGAACAGCAGAGAATGTGTGTCTCCAAGCTCCCTATCAGAGGAGACGGCAGTGGAGCACTCCTATGCTGAATGGGGGTAAAGTGCTTCTTCCGCTATTTATGCCATGTATGAGGACAGAGGGAACTCTGTTATCTGAGAAAGATTTCAAGTTACAAGTTGCAGACACTACAACAAAGTTTTGATCTGCAGTCATGGAAATGCTGGCAAGGGGTTATGCTAGGAATACCAGTTGGGTCTTTATATAACTCAATATTCTCAACATCACAAGGCAGGTGAGGATTTTAGAATAGGCAACAAACAGGTTTCCTATCTTCATCGGGTGAGAAGAGGTGACACATCTCAGGATCCCAAACTATCCAGTGGTTCTTCCTTCTCAGGCCACTTTCCTTGATATATATTTAATATAAAAATTTAAATTTCACAATTGATGTGGTGCTTTGTAACTGGCTTCTTCAGCTTGTTTGCAAAATTCATCCACATATCAACAATCTAGTCATTTTTAATCACTGAATAATATTATTGATATTATTATCACTCAACTGACTGTGAGGCGGAAATATGACCTCAAACAGCAACATGTATCTCAATGAATAAAGATTTGCCTAAGAAGGCAGGAACGAACGTAGCCTTTCCTCTAGTCTCCCTGCCTTCACTCTCTGGCATGCCCGTTTGTCCTTATGTATTTATATATGTGTATGAATTTCATGTCCTTGACCTTTATGTCTCATTTGCTAAAACAGCTTCCCAGTACTCAGTGATGAGGCCATATGAGACGAAATCTAGGATTTCTTCTGATTAGTAACATTTAGTCAACTCCAGAAGGTGGGAGAGATCTTAACCATGGCTCTGAGTAAGGGAAGAGAAACAAAGTAGTTAAGTCCCTGGAATTTCCCCAATTGAAAGGCCAGATGTTTGATGCAGGGCGGCAATGAGAAGGAGTGGGATTCTGAGCACAGAGTCAGACAACGAAATTACATTCCCAATGTGTTAGGCAATTCCTGATCTCTTTTATAGAGAGCAATTTAGTAAGTTTTAAGGTCTTCAAGGGAAGACCTTAAATAGATTCAGGGAAGGAAGATTAAATCCATTTGTATACTTAAGTTTCCCATACAACAGAGTAAACACCAAGATTTGATGAATAAGAAAACAAAGCATCTTATAAAGCAGTCAGGTTCACCATTCATGTGTATCATCACAAATGAGCGGGGGGCAGAAATAACAGCAAAACTGTAAGAGTTAAGTTCATTCAGTATTATGGGGCAATAAAGGATTGAACAAAGGAACACTTTTTCTTCCACTTCTGTTCGGACCTTATCAATTCTTTTATCAAGGGCATCTTTCCACAAATGACACTGCTTTCTAACTTCATATATGAATGTGGATGTACTTAATAGGTGGGGATGTGTGTGTGTGTGTGTGTGTGTTTCTGAGGTTCAAATCCAGGGTTACATACCCATGAAGCAGAATCTCCCAAAGAGTTATAAATCCGAACCTTCTGTTATTTTCATAATGCCTCTAATACATTAATACTCACTCATCAAATGAATATATGAAACACAGCGTCTTAATACTGGTATATGACTAGTTCTAAATAAACTCACAAGAGCAGGTTTCAAGAGAATAAGCTCATCCAGCATAAGACCATCTGTAACTAGATCATTGCTTCTCCATATATATCTTCTGCAAGAAAAAGAAAAGGAATTTCATAGGTCAGATATCAAAAACAACAAAAAATAGCAATCAAGCAATTTAATAAGAATAAATTAGACTTCATTACTTTTACAAAATTTTGTGCTTCTAGAGACACTATAAACAAGTGAGAAGATCATCTGCAAAATAAGAATTTCTGCAAATCACATGTCTTATACTGGACTGGTATCTAGAATATATTTTCAAACAAAAGTTTAAAGATGGTGAAAGAGGGGCTGGAGCAATAGCACAGCAGGTAGGGCATATGTCTTGCACACAGCCGACCTTGTTCAATCCCTGACATCCAATATAGTCTCCTGAGCACCACTGAGAGTCATTCCTGAGTAAAAAGCCAGAAGTAACCCCTGAGCTTAGCCGATGTGACCCAAAAGAAAAAAAAAATTGAACCATTAAGGGTCAAGGAGAAGGAGGAGGAAGGAGGAGGAGAAAGAGGAAGAGGAGGAAAAAAGGAGGAGGAAGAGAAGAAAGTGAAAAAGAAAAAGGAGAAGGAGGAGGGAGGAGGGAGGAAATCACATTAAAAATCATTTCTGATGTGGTTAGTGGACATGACTCAGTGGTAGAGAATATGCTTGACATGTGTGAGACCCTGGGTTTGAAGCCTGGTACCACACACATGCACAAATTTTCTTGCAATGTTTATAAAAATGCAGATGCTCTAGCCCTTCTGAAAACTTACTAAATGGAGTTTCTGTGACTAAAATCTAGGAATGTGCAATATACACAGGTAATTTGAATCAATCTCATTTGCATAATTTGTCATGCACACAATCAGTCTGTTTTCCTTGTAAATAACTTCTTTTCTTGAATATTTTCTTATGTAACAAATGTCTAACATTTAATAGTAAGGAAATACATTGTATTTAAAAAGAGAACGCTCTTCTCAACATTAATATAGACAGCTAAGCAGAAGATTTTTAATATTTTCATTAATGTGTCCTGCAATAAAGTTCAAAGAACTAAGTAAAATTACTGTAATTTATGGAAGATATATCCATTATCTTATCCTGCACCACTAACAAAAAATAAAGTCAAGACAACTCCCTGGAGAGTATTGAAATTTGAGAGATTAAGATCCAACTTGACCATAGCTACCAATTATTGGAAAAAGATTTCATCATCCACATTTCAACCTCTATTTACATTTTCAGCAATGGAATGTTAGTTATGGGAAGTTTATGTTTGCTATCTACTGGAAACTCTTCAACTGTCTGACACCATGAGTAATAAGGTTTGAAATTTTCATATCTAATATCTTTTACTTATGGATTATTGAACTTTCTATATATCTATATAGGATATTGGCACATACAAAGTTACAGCTAGTATTTGCTAGTCACTTAATTTGTGAAGAATTACTTAATAACATAGGATGAAACTGTTCATAGATCCTCTATCCGAAACTTCAAACTGTTATTCTGTGTGAAAAATGCACCTGGGATTAATTTATATCAGGTATAGTTAGAGACATAGAAATGATTGTCATAAAGGAAAGTATTTGTCCTTCCAGATTCCTAGAAACAGATACAAGGCATATCACACAGGTGGGCCACCTGGTGTAGGACTAGGCATGGTTAAATGCCAGAGATGAGTAAGTCAGAGTGTTGCCCAGAACCTGCATTGAGGATTTTATGGAAAGGAATGGACTAGACAGGGAGGGGCATGCCAAATAGCTTCAGGAATAGAGAGTTTGAGTAGCGTTAATGGACTACTGGCTACCAGGGTGGACAAAGAACTGTCTAGAATCTGACCTTGAGATTTAAGGCAGGTACTGATTAAGCATGTGAGATCTCAACCAAGGAAATGGTTGAATTATGAATTCTAGGTGAGTCTGTTGGTTGGGGTCGGGGCACACCTGAGAGTGCTTAAGTGCTATACCAGATAGATAGTATTGGGATTCATTCCATTGTCTTGACCGCAACCAAAGCTGCATGCAAGCCAAGTGCTTAAGCCCTGCTTTCTCTCTCTGTCTCTATCTCTCTCTGTCTCTCTGTCTCTCTCTCTCTTTCTCAGCTTAGTCAGTCAGTTTTAATATCTAAGTGTGCACATGGGGAGTCATTTGTCCCAAACATGAACTTCTTCGTGATTGTATATCTCACAGTGGTATAATAAAATACTTAAAAAAGAATATAATCATAAGGAAATAAAGTCAATATATTCTCCCAACTAATTGTCTGCCAATGTGTGACTCCTTCTCTCATAACATGCTTGGTTCATGACTTGTGAGAAAACATTTCCCCAGATTTTTCTTGAATCAAAAGACCATATGAGCGAACTCTGTATGACATGAAAGACACCTACAAATTTTACGACAGCTCAACTGTGTCAGAATATAGGTTTGACATGTAGAATGTAAAATTTTGTAGGTGTCTTTCATATCGTACAGAGTTCGTTCATATGGTCTTTGATTCAAGAAAGTTATGATATAAACAATTTTTTAGGATGTATCCTTCAAGGATGGAAATACTTGTCCACTCAGCTTGTGCTGGCTATTGAGGGGTCCTGGAAGGAGGACAGGGCCGGGCTCCCCCTCCCTCCCTGCCAGAACCCCAGAGGCCAAAAACCTCATGCATCATAACGGCAACCACTTTCAAGGTTCTGACTCCAGAGCTCGGCAGAGCCACACTCAACAGAATAGTCCAGATCAAGCCCAGGTCTGCATGACTCGGTGATGGAATCCACCAGTTCTCCTGGGGAGCTGAAGCTGGGGCGCCTTCCCCAACTCCTTCCACCCAGAATTGCAACAGATGAGGACCGTACAGGGGGTGTCTCATGTACCCCCATGGTGCCCGGATACAGAGCGCCTGCGTGTTATCTCAAGACCTAGTATATTCATCTAACTGGTTTGCCATCACATTTTCTAGAAACAAAGTGTGTGGGCATGAAGTGTGTGGGCACAAGGTGTGGTCTGGGGGACCAACTCAGTAATTTCCTATAGAGTGGACTCAAATTACACAATGGAGAGATTTTAGGATCTCCATTGGATTTTATCTAACACTAAGTTCATCCACTGTATTTAGAGAATTAGCTCCAACAACCAATATAGAATGTATTGTTCAGTGTATGAATAGGAAAAGCTCAAGTAGACATTGAGATAAATGTGAAATAAGTGTTGTCAGTAGCTGTAGTGATGGTGTGTCTGGGATTGTCAGTAGAAAACCACCGTGTTCTGGAAACCCAGAAAGTGAATTCAAGAACAGAAACTGGCCAGAATCCCACACATCAGCCTAGAAAAAAGAAGGCATGACCTTATCATTACTGTTTCCTTATATGAGCTGTAAGGATCAACATAATTGATTCTGGATAAGTGAGCAGGCATCGGGAGGGGGATGGAGGGTGGGTGGAAAATGCGGGTCTCTGGTGGTGGTGGGGGGCACACTGGTGGTGGGATTGGTGCTGAATGATGAACCAGCAACTGTATTGCAAAAAGTTTGTACTTTGTAAATCACGGTGTTTAAAATAAATCATTTAAAAAAAAGGATGGAAATACTGACCTTCCTCCTTCCCTCCTTTATCTTGTTGCCTGAGATATGACTGTGGCTATAAATCCTTGGATTAAGTGTAGGAAGACAATAATGCAGGGATGGCAGAGAAGCAAGGGAGAAGGAGCCTTGTAGCTTGACATCAAGAATCTTCTATGTAAGGGTCTACATTTTTATCTGATAATCTGAACATCCTATAAGAAAGAAATTTAACAATTGTCATATTATTCTAATATTGAATGTCTGTTACAAAGGTCAACCCTATATTCTGACATAGTTGAGCTGTCATGTACAATTTTGTAGGTGTCTTTCATATCGTATAGAGTAAAAACTCTGAACTGTATATGGCAGCTGGCCCACCTCTCAAATGAGAATAGGTTCAAGACGATTATACGATATATATAGGAAATCCTGATTTCAAAGTTCTTCAATGATTATAGACCAGAATGGAACCTATTACCATTTTATTATAAGATACGAAAATGAATATACCAATCTTCTTTTACAAAAAAAGGTAAAAATACATTCAGTACTAGAATTTAATTATTTTCTTAGAAATAAAACTAAAATAATTTAACTAAAAATAGGATTAGAAATAATTCTGCTGAATGTTGTTCAGTGTGTTCAGAGGCAAAGACCATCTCCTAAATCCAATAGCAGAAGTTGTAGGCTATGCACAGGGGAAGTTGTAAGGCAAGTGTGGGTCTATCATTTGCATGCATTAAGATGGAAATTGAGCATCCATATTTTGCTTACATGTGCCAGTGAACTGATTGCAATTCCCAAGATCCCTTTGTACTCATAATTACTTGATTTGTGAACCAAATGTGTGGTTAAAGGATGAAAATAGGTATATAGTAACTCCATTTGGGAGGTCCAATTTTGATAGAAATGAGTAGACTTTCTCATGAAGGAAAGATTAGCTATAGAATTCAAATCTTGTATAAAGCATTTGATATTTATATGTCATTTATTTGTCCATCTCTTTGAAGAACCCAGTGTGCTTTTCTTCATTTAAAATTGCACTCCTAATTGGAGATATAGTTAAGTGGTGATTAAAATAATTAATTTGTAACTTGAGAAAACAAGTACAAAGTATTGTTTTTATCAGCAGCAGATCATATCAACTCTGCAGCTATACAAAAATGTGTCCAAAATGTATGTGCAAACCAAAAGAAGCAACACTCTGCAATGATCTGTCTAATGTAAAATGCATGCACACAGTACTGACCATTGAAAAACTGAATTTTGCCTCCATACGCTTACTTTTTTAAAAGCACCCTATGAGTCACAAAGGCAACCCCTTTCCTTATAAAGTCAACCCCACCTTTGGTCAAGTATGTCCCATAGGAAATGGAGTAGGATGAAAAGCAAGCATTCTTTACTAATTTAGAAGTTTTTCCTACCCATAACTAGTGCTATTTTACTGCAAACAAAACACTCCTACATCTGCTATATCGCAAGTTGTAATTAGCTGAAGAGCTTCAACCACTCTCAGATTGCTTGACAATTAGCTTTCCTTTTTAGCAAGACTAAGTGTGGACCACAGTTTCCTCCAGAGAGCTAGAAGACAAACAGGAAGCCTTGGAGCTATAAGGCAAGGGCCCTGGGGTGATATACAGACTTGGCTGTCAGTGGCTGGCAAGAATCTGTCCTGTTAGCCATTTTGAAGGAGCAATTTTTGGGGGGGAAAATTAACCCAAAAGACTGGGCAAATTTACATTTGAAAAGCTGTAGCCTGCTGCTGGTTTTAAATTGAATAGGGAATCCACCATTAAGGTTTTACAAACGCTTGTTATCTTTGGTTAAGTCAATGCACAAGGCTGGCATGGATTCCAACCTTCTATTTTGGAAGCAAATCTAATCATTCTATTATCTCTCTGTTATCAAAATCAAAATATTTTGCTTCAGGGTAGTCTTAGTTCCAAAAAAGTAGAAAAGATCTTACTGCAATTGCAGATTCACAAATACTAAACCACTCGTAAAAATAACCAGGACAGCAAAAACTAATAGTAATAATGACTGCTTCTTGTTGAGCATCTAAGATAGGATGCACAGTCTTAATGATAATTTGGAAGTGTAGCTATTTATTACTGTACCTTTTAACAAAGAGAAATCGAAATCCAGCAGAGATGGACATTATCACAAATAGCCAATGGCATGCATGATTTCCACTGCTACAACATGTACATGTCTCCGAGAGTCATATGCTCTCATGTTTTGGAAGAAGATGAGATAAAGGGGCTGGAGGCAGATAGAGCACAAAGTCAGCCATAACAGAAAGTTCCATACGGTGAGAGCAAAGAGAGTGGCTTTAGCATGATCGATTTTGTTCTTGTTCTCAGACTGAGAATGACAGTCTAGTTCAAAGCATAATTTCCTTGACAAAAAGGTTGCTGTTGAATTTTCAAAGTCAAAGGTAACTTTCCCAGGAAGTTGTTACTCTTCCCACAGGACTTTGCCTATTTATTTTTCTTCATTAGGAACCAGGACTGGGACGCTCCTGCTCCCCACTTATTTAAAAGAGGTGGGGTGGGGAAGTGTGGCAAACGTACTTATCAAATTCAAGTGGCCTCAGACTGAGTTAAGTGCTCTGTAAATTCTTACTGTCCTAACGTTCTGATAAACTATTTTCTCCAGGCGTATTATTTTGATTTTGATAATTTGTCTTCTACCTCATTCAGTTTCATGCAAGGACACAGAAAGATCAATTGATGTTTTGTTCTCTTGCTCTTATTCAGCTAAATACTTCCTTTTTTACAATTTTCCCCTCAACCACACTTCAAAGAGGCCCCAGCACGATAGCACCAGCCTTGGGTATTAGCACTCAAAGATAGAAATGTTCTTGAAATAAGTTCAGTTGGACTTTTTGTAATAACTTTACCAGTCTTCTCAGGCTCCTATCAGTCCCCAATGTAGTCATAATAAACATGATTTGAAGTTTTAAGGTCTTCAGAAAATTCTGGCCTTTCAAAGAATCAGGAACTGTCTTAGCAGATTTCTCCAACTGGATAACAAATCTAGAAATTGAGAGTAAACTAGAAATTG
This sequence comes from Cryptotis parvus, assembly GCA_021461705.1. NCBI lineage: Eukaryota > Metazoa > Chordata > Mammalia > Eulipotyphla > Soricidae > Cryptotis > Cryptotis parvus. Next base: position 192,461 of record JAJIBD010004281.1, on the reverse strand, counting down.
TTTAAGAAGACAATTAGGAAACCTCTGCCTATAGGATTCTAAAAATTCATAGATCTAAGATTTTACAAACTAGAGTAAGATAGGACTCTCATGCACTTAATGCCCCTGACTTGTCCACTAAAATATGGTTCTGTAACATTTTAATTGTAAAATATTAAAAGTGTCATATTTAAAATGCTCCATTTTCCTAAATAAAGAAAATATTGTATTTATATAAAAGCAATTTTTATGATATTCCCATAAAAGTGTAGCATTTGCCAGTGTGCTTCACAAACATCAGTTTACTAATAGCTTTAAGATGGTCTTTTTACCATGTGAGTTTTAGCTTACCAAAATGTTAGTCCAACTCAAATTATTTTCATTTTACTGGACACTACTAAGAGATACCAGGCACTTAACAATCTTAGGTCACACACTGTGACCCGAAGTGTATGTGGCAGTTAACCTCCTCAAGTTCATCTATTTTTGTTACCTTTTAGCCACAAGGCACAACAGATTTCACTTTCAATTATTTCTGGAAATTATAATAGCCTAACAAGCACCTTCCAGATTCAAGAAATTTCAGCTCACATATCTATGATTTTCTTAAAAAATACTTCACATTTAAAGTTATCAACATAAGAGTTAACTTACCTGAAGCTCCTACTGTGAAAATGACTGTTAGTTTATACCATCCTGGTTCCCTTTATTTATCTTGTTCCTGTAACTTGTAAATTTACTTCCTTGTTTCCCACTATGTGCACCTAGAAAAATCTGGCTGAAATTTTAAGACTGGGCTTCAGTTTATAGTGTTACATGAAGTTTTTTTCCCTATGTGACCCATCCCTGTATTACAAACCAACACCTCATCTCCTGCTACACTGCAAGTGGGAAAGGGACTATAAATTGTGTGCATGTTCATATTAAAGTTATCATTGTCGACATTCTATAGTTCATGGATTACATGAGACTGTGAAAGCAAGGACTGTGTGAAGATGTTAGTTTAGTTTTCTTTTCTTCTCTTTTGAGGAAGTGAGGGAAATTTCTCCCATATTTATAAAGCAATGCTTTCTTTTAAAATTTTTTATTATACCACAGTGAAACATACAGTTACAAAGGTGTTCATAATTGGTTCTTGGTATTCCAGCACCCATCCCTCCACCAGTGCCCATCCCCACCACCAGTGTACACACACCCCCTCCCGCTCACCCCCCAGGCTGCCTCAATAGCAGGTACCCCCTTTTCCTCTCTTTCTCTCTCTCTCTCTCTCTCTCTCTCTCTCTCTGTCTCTGCATCTCTCTCCCCCTTCTTTTACACATTGTGGCTAGCCCTGCAGACATTTAGGGTTTATTATGTAAGTCTCTTTGTGTATATTCAATGGTGAGTTCTAGTCTGACATTACCATTTCTTTCCCACATTCAATAAAACACTGGTATCTATTTATATCCCATTAATGAATGCAGTCATTCTATATCTGTCTTTTTCCTTCTGACTAATTTCACTCAGCATGATAGTCTCCATACCATCTATTTGCAGGTAAATTTCACAATTTCATCTTTACTGACAGCTGCATAGTATTCCATCGTGTAGATGTACCACAGTCTCTTTAGCCAGTTCTCTGTTCTCGGGCACTTAGGTTTTTTCCAGATTCTAGCTATTGTGAATAGGGCAGCAATGATCTTGACCTGAAAAAAAATAGTTATTTTTGGATATCTGGAAATAATGATTAGTGAAAAAGCACACATCCTGTTCCTATTTCAGATATACGTTTGATTCTCTCTTAGTTTTCAAATGGGAGTAAAACATTAGTGCTCCAATTTCCTCATTATTGAAAAGTACTCATGGATATACAATGGTTGAAATAGCAAATGGCTCCTTGGGTTTGAAACATACTTTCTTAGTTTGTTAGTTCAATGAATTTAGGACAGTAACATAATTCTACCCTTTACCCCCAAAATAGAACATTTAATCACAAGGATAAATCTTAGAATAGTGCAATTTGATTTATCACATAAACTGAAAGCGATGAGTTCATTAAATACAACTGCAACCATATGTTTTTTTTTTTAATACCTCAGTTCACAATATACTTCATACAGTGGATACCAAATAGACAGCCTGTTATATTTTGTTATATTTGATGCTGATATCTATTATGTAGGCTGTGATTACCACCACAGCCAGCGACCCTGGAAGAGAGCTTCTCCAGACCCAGACCCAGAGCTGTGCTGGCGCATGGCCGCTCTGCAGCCGCACGACAGTCTTAGATAATACTGGAAGTTAGGACCAGGGCCTTCCCAGGATCTTTCACATTTATACACTATATACGGTTCTAGGCAGGTTCTAGCCATGACCCATCATCCCAGTGAGCCTAGCAAGAAGCAAAAGGAACCCCCCACATCATGAGGTCAGTCATTCTCAATATCCAGACTCCACAGCTCCTCAGAGCTTCACACAAGAGAAAAGCTGATCTCTTCCCATTGAGGTTCATCAGTAAATGCACGAGATGAGCGCCTACTACTGATAATGTACCACCTACATGGCAGAGCCTGACAAGCTATTGTCAACATTATCAGTGTTGTATTTGATATGCCAAAAACCAGTAACAATTATGGACCTCATTCTCATGATCTGAAGGAATAGGTTTGAGGTTCTTCGTGTTCCTGGAGTGGGCAGATGCCCTTGGGCTACACTTGCTTGCAACAGGACGTATGGAGATGTTACTGGTGCCCACAAATCGAAGAACAACAGGAAGACAAGTGACAAGTGATATCTATTATAAAATTACTTGAGTTTAAGAGAAATTTCTCACTTGATGATAGGGAGAGCAAAGAACAAGAAGGATATATTATTTTATACCCTAGTCAGTCGATTTTCATTACCAATCAGAGAACACATGGGAGAAGTCAGAGTTATTGTCACTTTTGCTCACATCATCAACCGAAGAGTGTAAATAAAGATGTTTGTTGATTCAGTTTGTGTAGATTAGAAGCCCAGTTATACATCAGTTGAATTATAAAGGCTATTCCAGAGGAAGTTCCACTTCATTATTCTATTTTTATATCAGATGCCTTTTATTAGGTAACACTCTTACTAAAAACTGTGAACAAAGAACTCACTTTCCCTATGCATGTTTAATGCTATTTAAGTGATACCATGCATTTTTTCACTACTTTTCAGGTGTCAAGTAAATACTTCATCATCTAAGAAAATATTTCCTGACTTTAACTAAACTTAAATTGTGGGGTCAGTGCCAGCTCTCCCACAACCCTTAGGAAAAGGTTAGTCCTAAGACACTTGGATCAGAGCTCTTGGTTATTTTCTGGGAAGTTACAGACATGTAAATCTGACTCTTCTAATTATTGCACATGTTAGTATTCATCTTATATTACCCTGTCATCTTTACATGACTTTATATTATTGAAAATAATCATTAAAAAAATCAGAAAAATTTTTCTAGCCATTGTGTGAACAACACAATGACTTCTTTCATAAGAAGCCAGAGGAACCCCCACACCATGAGGGCCTCCATTTTCCACATCCAGACTCCCTCTCCTCAGAGCTCCACCCAGCAGAAGAGCTGATCACAGCCGGCTCGCTCATCAGCTTTGAGGCCACGTGGTTCATCAATAATTGTTCGAGTTTTGAGGTGACTACTGGAGTATCCCACCCACACAGCAGAGCCTGGCAAGCTACCCCGTCGTATTTGACATGCCAAATACCAGTAACAATTATAGATCTCATAACCGTGACCTGATGGAATGGTTTGAGGCTCTTTATGTTCCTGCAGTGGGCTGATGCCCTTGGGCTGTCTCGCATGTGACAGGACGTATTGAGATGTTACTGGTGCCTGCTCGAGCAAATTGATGATATGCGGAAGACAGACAGACAGTGTGAACAACAGACATGTAAACGCTTATCTGAGATTATGGTGGATATGAAGAGTGGTAAATCTAAAAAGGAAGTGAAATGGTTCCTAGAAGGTTAAGCAATTTGTGAGGGAGTGTCTTCCAAGCAGCCAGCCTCCCAGAGCAAGGAGGTGCAGCATTGTAATAAAACCCTCCACTGTAGCTTCACACACGGGTGTGATTAGGGGAAGTGAAATACCCTCGCTATGTACAATAGGTCTAGAAATAAATACATCTATTTTCTAAGAACTTCAAACACGAAAGATTTTTTTGATACCACAGGCTCTACAGTGAGACAAGACCAAAGCAGTTATTACAGAGTGTACAGCAAAGACTTCCCAGGAAGATGGCCACTGAGTCTAGATGCAGGCTGTGTCTCCTCCCTCAATTTCCAGCTAAATGATCAACAAAGAGTAATACAGGTCTTTGAAAAAAAAGGGAGCAGGTGACCCAATGAGCTGTATTCTACCCCAGGACAGGCAGTGGGAGATGTTAGAAAGCAGCAGTAACGTCAGTCAGGGTCCTTCTGGGACTCACAAGGGGGAGAAAGAACCAAATGCTCATCACTTCAGATACACCAAGAAGCATAGGGATCCTCCAGAGAGCAGAGAGACGTTGGGGAGCTGTGGAGTGCGAGGAACTCACAAAAAGGGGTGAGATCTCTTGAACCCCATCTGAAGGCAGTGCCTGGGGGGGTCACTGGATGGTGCCAGTGGTCCTTGAAAATGGACAACTGGTGACCTTGAGTGCCTGCAGTGGAGTGTGAGCCTGGAAAAGATGGCCACCAACTCCAGGTATAGAGTTTGTTGGGGAATCAGGCAAGTCCCATCTCTGGCATTCACTTAAGTATATCTCCTGTCTGGGATGGTGGGGCATGCAGAGCCTCTGTCTCTGTTGATGGGGGTGAGGGAGAATCTTTGGAGGGGACTGGTATGGGGACAGGATCCTACTGTGCTCATTATGGTACTTTTTGCCTCTAGTCCAGGACTGGTAACATCCAGTCACAGGCTGTACAAGGCTTGTGAAAGTCATGTCGTCTGACCCTGGTATGTGACAGGACATACACATGATGCTTCTTCTTACGGGCTATCTGCAGACCATCTCCCCTGTCCCTGTGCTACATGGTCTACAATGGGGCAATAAATTTCCCGGGGTTCACCCATGTCAGGGAACTGACTTCGGCCTATGAGGGGAGGCATTTCCCCAAGGATCCCTATAGACTTTTACAACAACATACTGTATCTGCTTTTTACCATTGTTGAAACAGCAATCTGATGAAGGTTTCTCTCCTGAAGCTTGCACCCTCTGAAAGATTAGGATTGTAGAACCTACACAGATATAGATAGATTAGATAGATAGATAGATAGATAGATAGATAGATAGATAGATAGATAGATAGATAGATAGATAGATAGATAGATAGATAGATAGATAGATAGATAGATAGATAGATAGATAGATAGATAGATAGATAGATATGTTTTACTATATATAATATACATATATAGGTTCTACTATATGCGTATATTATATAGGATAAATGTAATACTTATATTTATATATATATAAATATAACCACAGGAGAGGAGCAACTGTTAGTAACCTGAAGAAGCTGGGAAAGCTTGGGTGTGGGGGCCACCCAAAGGAGAGGACAGCAGATTTTGCACCTCTCAGCTCAGACACTAGCAGAGTCTGAGGTGTCTGAGTTTGCAGAGCGAGTAATAATAATTTCTGTCCTCTGCTGCCTTCATTTCTACCTGATGTTGAGACTAGACCTCTTTAATCATTGAAATACATACAGGGTTATCAGCATATGTACAGAGATACCACATCCTGGATAAGCAGCCTACAAGTGTATTTTATGTCTACAAATGTTATATAGGGCCTACACTGGAGACTGAGAGAAGACAGGCACTCAAACACATAGTAATTAATACACAATATTAAGCAAAAGGACGTATAAAAATAACATGAATTATAGAGCTAAGTATACTCAGGGGAAACAGTTAAATTGTTTTGGAACTGAGCTGCTCGCCTGAAGAAGAGTTTAAAACTATTATAACAATATTAAAGAGCTCAAAAAATTGGGCAAACAATAAGATTTATAACAAAGACAGAGAAACAACTAAAGACCCTCTAACATAAATAATGGCTTTAAAAAATTACATTAACTGAGCTAATGGCCACAATAGAGGGGATTAATAGTAAACAAAAAATAGTTGATAGAGTTGGTGAATTGTAAAGTATGGTAATGAATTCAGGCAAACAAAACAGCAAATAGAAAAAAAAATAAATCATAGTGTGAAAACTGTGTAAGAAACCCATGGGATAACATTGAGAAATAATATGCCCCATTATAGGGGTCCCAGAAGGAGAAGAGTGAAAAGGGTAGAAACCTACTTGAAGAAATAATAGCAGAGAGGGCCTTAATTTAAGAAAGGAATTAAAGGTTCCAATAAAAGAGATTCAAAGAGTCCCAAACAAAATAAATTCAAACTGACACACTCAAGACATATGAAGTGTTAAAATCTAAAGATAAGAGCAGAATACAAGCATCTAAAGAAAAACAAATTACATACAAGGAAATGACCATATGATTATTCATGGACTCTTACATGGAAACCATACAAATCAGGAAGAAATGGCCTGAGATACTCAAAGTTGTCCAATGAATCCTGAAGGAAAAGAATTTTTCCTAGGAATGCTCTATCAAGGTAAAAGGAAGTGTTTTCCTATATATGATATACATATATCAAGATACCTCTATCAAGGTAAAAGTGCTTAACTGAAAAAATTGCAGCATCACTTCACTTGAATCCCGTTATATCATCGGTTTGCTCTTATTACAGCAACTTATTACATCCATATCAACCTTTCATGAAATAGTAAAGGGTTTGTTATAAAACATAAAAGTTATGTTCTCTAGGACGTAAAAGGCCAACATACATACAATGTGGGGCAGAGCGAAAATGAGTAGAACTAAGATAAAATTCAGATCAACCTACCCAATGGGCCATAATTACAGCATTTTACAAATAAACATTTTACGTGATCAAAATTGCTCTGATGCAAATATCATTAAAGGAAGAGAAAAGTACAGACTAATATCTGTAATAAACATAGATACAAAACATCCCAACATGATTTTTACAAATCAAATTTGACAATTCATCAAAAGGAACATACATGATAACAAAACGGGGCTTTGTTTCAGGCTAGGTTCAACACACAAGTCAATCAATGTAATGTTCTGGTAATACAAGGAAACATCAGAATCCTAGGATGATAAAAGTAGATGTAACAATCATTTGACAAGATGCAGCACACAATTATTACTTTTAAAAAGCTCAATAAAATGGGGATAGAAATAATGTTTTAACATAATGAAGACCATATAATATAAACCCAAAGCTAATAATAGTAAATAGAGGGGGATCACTTGATCACTTGATCACTTGAATCTCAAGTTATTCATCGACAGAGCAAGCAGATGCCCTTGGGTTTTACTAGCATGAGACAGGACATATGGAGATATTGCTGGTGCCCGCTCTAGCAAATAGATGATGAACAGGAAGATAGTGATAGTGATAGTGATAGTGATTCATGGATTTGCTCGAGCGGACGCCAGTAACATTTCCATTGGACCCTATCATGTGCCAATGTGGCCCAATGGCATCTGGTTGATTCAGGAATATGAAGAGCCTCAAACCGTTCCTTCAGGGTCTTGACAAGGAAGTCTGACCATCTTGTGGGTGGGCGGCCATGTGATCTTTTGACATCCCATGGGATCCAGTCGGTAACAGCTCTAGTCCAGCAGTCATCTCCAAATGGCATTACATGTCCAGCCCATCTGATTTTCGATGCCTTGGCAAACGAGACAGCGTCCCTGATTCTGGAATAGCGACGGAGGTCAGAACTCCAGATTCCTTATCTCACTTGAGTGAGGCGTGATATTCCAAGCATAGCCCTTTCGATTCCTCTCTGGGAGACCCGAATAGCATTCTCGTCCTGCTTTTCGTAGGGCCCAGGTCTCTGAGGCGTATTTTAATGCAGGGAGAATGGTAGAGTCGAAGAGATGTGCCTGGAGCCGGAGGTTCTTTGTCCTTTTTAGCTATTTCTTCAATGCCTTTGAAGGCATTCCATGCCACTCTCTTCCTCGTGCGCAGCTCAGGTTTTAGGTCATTCATCATGTTGACTTCTCGACCTAGGTACACATAACTGCTGCATTCAGAGATGTTTGTTCCATTGAGAGTGAATGGGGCCTCTGGAACTAGTTTATTTTTCATAAGCATAGTTTTCTTTAGATTCAGCTATAGACCTATCTTTCCACATTCTCGGTCGAAGTCAGCCAGCATTTGTGCCGCTTGGCTAATGTTTGGTGTTATTAGGACGATGTCATTAGCGAAGCGGAGGTGGTGTAGTTGCCGACCATCTATCTTCACTCCCATTCCTTCCCATTCTAATTGTCGCATGATGTTCTCGAGGGTGGCGCTGAAGTTTTGGTGAAATGGTATCACCCTGTTGAACCCCTCTTTTGACATCAATGATCACTTCTTTGTAGAATGGTGAGACCGGTGAATCCGTAATATAGCTCACGAAGGATCTTGATGTATTGGGTTTGAACACCCTGTTTGGCTAGGGCTTCGATGACTGCTTTAGTCTCCACAGAATCAAAGGCTTTCTTTAAATCAATGAACGTGAGACAGAGCGGCATCTTGCACTCCCCGCAAAACCTCAATGAGCTTGGTTACATGTTGTATTTGATGTCAAATACCAGTAACAATTTTAGACCTCATTCCCATGACCTGATGGAATGGTTTGAGGCTCTTTATGTTCCTGGAGCAAGCAGGTGCCCTTGGGCTCTACTAGCATGAGACAGGACATATGGAGATGTTACTGGGGCCCACTCGAGCCAATCGATGATGAACGGGAAGACAGTGATACAGTGATACCTTGTGGATATGGTCAATTGTGCTGAATCCTTTTTGGAAGCCAGCTTGCTCGCATGGTTGTCCTTCATCTAGTGTTCTGCCAATCCTGTTCAGGATGACTCATGTAAACGGCTTGGGGAATGAAGTTTATTTTGTTTTTAACAAGGAACAAAAAAAAAAAATGTACATTTTCACCTCTTCCATTTAATTTAGTATTATAGATCTTAGAACAACTAGACAACAATAAAAAGAAGTAAATGTATCATTTGCAGATGGCATGATAATAAGATTACCTTAAGGCTTCATTAAAAGGCTATTAGAAACAAAGAGTCCAGAAACATATCTGGTTACAAAATCAATATACTAAAAACATTTGCACTCCTACATGCAAATAATGAATGAGTAAGACAACAATTAAGAAGTAATAGTACATATAATTGCATCAAAAGGAATAAAATTTTAGGAATAAGTTTGACTAAGGTAGTGAATGACTTTTATAATAAAAAATATCAATGAACCAATCATAAAAACAAATAAATAGGACAGCCATGAGGAAGAAAATAATTCAGATGCCTCAAGAGAAGGGGATGGACAAATGTCCACCCTTTGCCTCTGTTTTGGTGAACAGCAGCCCTGAAGTTCGCAGACATGCAAGGAGAATGAAGCTGATCGCCTTGTCGCTTCCCAAAAGGAGAAGAAAAGCAGGGTGCAGTGCCCCAAGCATGACTCCCCGCAGCACCTACTTATGCTGTGCTGATGCTCAGCATCTTCTCACAGGTGCTTCTCAGACCCCTTGGAGGAGAGAGGGGTTGAAGAATGTTTGACCCAGGCTGCGAGAGCCCAGAGAGTATAGCCTTTGGATGTGTGCACAGAACAGTTTATCCTCCACAGTGATCCATGCTAAGGTCTAATGGGATTGGGCCCATGTCCCTCTTGGTACAGAACAAAGTTGATCCCAGACTTACCCACACCTGTACCCTCATTTTACCTTCTCCCTCCCTACCTCCAAGGCCCTGTGGCCTCCATCTTTGCTCTGACCTGAGGGTTTGGGGTGTCTTAACACAAATCATTCTGGCCTGACCCTCAGGGCAGGGCATGGACACCATAACCCCTGGAGTAATTCATCTTCACTGAGAAAGGAAAGTTCAACAAATTTCTGAGGCTCTGGAAAAACCAAAATAAACATTTTTCCATGTTAATAGAAATATTTATTTTGCATGTTTATCCAGAACAACTTAAATACTGCATCATAACTTGGCAGTTACTTGGGGGTTTATCTCATGGCATGGTTTTGGGAAGCGGGGATTCACTCATATAAGCAGGAATCAAGAGGTTAGTGCTGAAGCGTGGTGCGAGCCTTTCTTTCTTAAAGAACAGGAGCAGAGCAATCTGAGTCACTCAAGGACTTCTAAAACATGCTCAATTGGGAGCTTTTAGAAACGGGCACAGTAACAACCTTGGTAAATAAAGTGGCCGTTCTTTGTAGCAGGTCTGGGAAGACAAGTTTATTTTTTTATGACTTTACCTGACTTTAAACTATATTACAAAGCAAAAGGTAATTAAACCTCATCACTTGTATCACTTGTCTTCCCATTGATCATAGATTTTCTGGAGTGGGCACCAGTAGCATCTCCATATTTCCAGTCATATGCTAGTATATCCCATGGGCATCTGCTCGCTCCAGGAACATAAAGAGATTCAAACCATTCCATCAAGTCATTGGAATGAGGTCTATAATCAAAACCTCATCACTGTATCACTGTCTTCCCATTGTTCATCGACATGCTCGAGTGGGCACTAGTAACATCTCCATTAGTCCTGTCACAAGCAAGTGCAACCCAAGGGAATCTACTTGCTCCAGGGACAGGAGGAGCCCGAAATCATTCTTCAGGTCATGGAACTGAGGTCCATAATTGCTACTAGTTTTTGGCATAACAAGTAAATAAAACACGGGTAGCTTGCCAGGCTTTGCCGTGTAGGTGGTATAGTCTCAGTAGAAGGCTCTCATCTTGAGAATTTAGTGATGAAACTTATGATGTAACTTATGATGTTGTAACTGATGTAACTTATGATTATGTAAACCTCATATGAAGTTAAAATAAAACTGGACACACAGATTGAAGGAATAAAAAAAATCCTTAACAAACCTATACTTTGTTTCTGATTAATATATGATGGAGAGTGGAGTGTCTCTTCAACAGATTGTTCTGGGGAGGCAGGCTGAGGAAAGGGGGAGGGATGTGGGGACATTGGTGGTGGGAAATGGGCACTGGTGGAGCGATGGGTGCAGGAACATTGTATGATCGAAACTCAAACAGGAACATCTTGTAATTGTATATCTCACGATGGTATAATAAAATATTCCAAAAAAAATTAAAAGATTGTTCTGAGGAAAAGGAACAGTCATGTTCAGAAGAATGATGCCAAACTGCTTTCTTACTCATGCACAAAAGGGAAATGGAACTGGATTAAATGCCTTAATATAAGATGCAAAAACATAAAGTACCTAAAAGGTAACATAGATGCTTTACAGTGAATTGATCCCAATAATAAGGAAAGAAAAAGTCAAACAGTTTTATATAATATTTGTATTATTTAAATATAAATTAACTGGTTCTAGTGTGTTGCAGGACACCTAAAAGCCCAGGCCTCTGCATCTGCCCTGGATTGCCTCCTGCAGGTCACTTCATAGATAGGGGGTAGTCTGAATGTGGCGGTCTTATCTGACCATGTATTCTGTACTGGCTGGTATAAATATTCTCTCATGCTACCACAATCATCATGGGACTAGCTAGATCTTACCAGCATATTTGCCTGGCCACGTTGGATCTCTAAGTAATTAGACCAGAGAGAAATGCTGTTTGCCTCCAAGCAAGCAAGCATGGCTCCCTGATAACTCAAAGGCAACTAAAATACAAAACAACCGTGAAGTAGACGAGACTCTTGTGAAGGCTTGGAGAAATATTTAAGTGGCATTAGTATTAGTCTTTGGTACAGAGACATGCCATCTCAGAAACCCCTTCTCTACCCTATAAAGGCAATTCCAAGCAGATCTTGGCTTAAGATATTAGGTGAAGTGCTGGGAGAAATTACCTGAGGGCATTTGATCCTTCCTTCCAGGGGAAGTTACATTTAGCTTATAGCTTCTCCCAGCTCTGCTAGGAGGCTTTTAATTAGCTCTGGGTCCTTGCAAACAGCCAGATGGTCTCCTGAAGTTGCTATATTTTTATAGAGCTGTTTTCCTGTTTTCATCTCTAGATAGTCCAGCCCAGAATGGGCTGCTCTGGGGAGTTTGGGCAGATTTCAAGCTATAAAATAAACTGCAAGAAAGAAGCTCTCGCTTTTTTTCCCCTTTTGCCATTTCGGCTTCTCTTGGTGTTTTGCTTCTCTGTCCTCTCTATTCTCTGTTGGGCCTCAACACGTGGTGACAGCCATCTTGGCCTACACCTGGCTGGGGCCTAGCTGGGAACCCAGAGTCATGAGGTTTTCCCTGCTCTTGGATTGTATATTGGATCCTGTGATAGTAAAGCCCTTTTAAAACTGCATCGGATTCCTGAGTCTTCATCCATTCCCCACCGGCTTTGGAGGTAGAAGGGAACCCGCTTCCTGACACTGTCGGGATCCCGCCGGCACTCCCGACACTAGTGTGCTAACAATTGTCGAAAGTACTAATACCAACTTAGAACTGAGCATTAAATACAGGCAAAAGATACACATGACAACCCTTTAATGTATGTTCTGTAATCCGCAATCTGGAAGGAAAGGAAAAGAAAAAGAGATAGAGAGAAAGGGGAAAGAAATAAAGAACCTGCCATGGAGGTGGGCTGGGGGAGGGTGGAGGGAACCGGGACATTGGTGGTGGGAGATGGGCACTGGTGGAGGGATAGGTGCTGGAACACTGTATGACCAAAACCCAAATATGAACATCTTTGTAATTGTATATTTCACGGTGGTATAATAAATAAAGACAGCTGAATGGGAGAAGATATTTGTAGAGCATACATGTAATAAAATGTCAATAAATACTATATATAAAGAGCTCAGGGGCCAGAGCGATAGTCCAGTGGGTAGTGCATTTGCCTTGCACAAGGCCGGACCCGGTTCGATCCCCGGCATTCCATATGGTCCCCTAAGCACCGCCAGGAGTAATTCCTGAGTGCAGAGCCAGGAGTAACCCCTGAGCATTGCCAGGTGTGACCCAAACAGCAAAAGCTAAATAAATAAATAAATAAATAAATTAAAGAACTCATATACAGTTTATTTTTTTTAATTTTTTATTATACCACCATGAGACATACAATTACAAAGGTGTTCATAATTGGTTCTTGGTAATACAGTATACCAGCACCCATCCCTCCACCAGTGCCCCATTTCCACCACCAATGTACCCCCCCCCCCCCCCCCGCCCACCCCCAGGCTGCCTCAATAGCAGGTGCCCCTGTTTCCTCTCTTTCTCTTTCTGTCTCTGCATCTCTCTCCCTCTTATTTTACACATTGTGGCTAGCCCTGCAGAAATTTAGAGTTTATCACTTAAGTCTCTTTGTGTATATTCAATGGTGAGTTTTAATCTGCCATTACCATTTCCCACATTTAGTAAAACACTGGTAACTATTTATATCTATAGGTCACTAAACAGAAGCACACCAGCAAGAGAAAAAAACAATTCATTAAACTGAATATTCTTTAACAGTGGAAATGAATTAACAATAACAATGGCAAATGGACCTTAAAACACTACCCAAAAGACTACACAATCTATGATTCCATTTATACAAAGTTTAAGAAAGGGAGTTAGTCTGTACCCATAAAAGTCATAAATAATTAATGTTGGCTAGCATTGGGAATGAGTGAAGGAATTGGGTGCCTGAAAGAATTTTCAGAAATGACAGAAATGTTTTCTATCTTGACCTGGGTTGCTTACATAGGCTAAAGCATATAACAGATGTAAAGAGGATTCCAGTCTTATTTGTGCATTTTACTAAATACAAATTATATCTCAAATTTAAGGTGCAAAAATTGATAAATTGGTGACACAGACAGTAATTGGATAAGCATTTCTAAAATTGTTGCTAGCTATCTAATAAGTAGCGTCTTATTAAACAAATCATACAAATTCAGAGAACTGCCATTTCTGTACACTCTCAAGGGGCAAACGCCGTATAAGAAATGCTTGGAAAATACTCTTTAAAATTTTTTTCAGCTCTACTGAAACATGCTTTGTATCTGAGCTCAAATTTAGTAAATAATGTGATACAATTCAGGGTTAGAAAAGCATCTCAGACATATGGAAAAACTCAGGCTTTATTATAGTCCATATCTTTTGTTCGGTAAAAAGAACTTGTTTCGTAAAATAGCCTTCCTGCCCTTAGTCTTTTTTTTTTAATTTTTTTATTTTTACAATTACAAAGATATACAATTAAAAAGTTCATATTTGGGTTTTGGTCATACAGTGTTCCAGCACCCATCCCGCCACCGGTGCCCATCTCCCACCACCAAAGTACCCCGGTTCCCTCCCCCTCCCCCAGCCCTGCTCCATGGTAGGTTATTTATTTCTTTCCGTTTCTCTCTCTTTCTCTTTTTCTTCCCTCCAGACCATGGATTACAGAACATACATTAAAGGGTTGTCATGTGTATCTTTTTGCCTCTATTTAATGCTCAGTTCTAGGTTGGCATTAGTACCCTCGACAATTGTTAGCACACTGTTCCATTTTCTGTCTTACCTAGCCTCTGACTCCCACACGTTTGTGATAATTTCCACCTTTGACAAGACCTCCTGATATATGTTTCACTTGACCTTGGATATTGGTATCATAATATGTACCTATATATTTATGTTATGCAGATAAATGCATATATTGGTATCTTAATGCAGATTATGTTATGCAAATAAATGCATATATTGGTATCTTAATATGTACATATATATTTATGTTATGCAGATAAATAAATAAATATAAATACAGTTTTGCAACAACAAAGACACAAAACACACACACAAAAAGGCCAAATGGTATGAATAGACACGGCATAAAAGAGAATAGAAGACAGAGAGGAATATAAAACATACTTCCCAGAGCTGATCATTAGGAACATTCTTATTAAGACCGCCTCATAGAAAGTAAATAGAGACTCTATCAAGAAGCATTGAAGTCAGTGTAGAGCCAAAGGAATCCTTGTTCACTGTTGGTGGGAATATAAATTCATGCACTTGTTTTTGAAAAGTTCTATGGAGCTTTGATAACAAGTTAGGGTTTACTGTATAATATAGTGACCCCACATAGAGGAATTTATCTGAATATTACTAGAACATTAAAAAGTGCTGTGAATTCCCAAACTTTATTGTAGCATTATTTACTATACTTAAAATATGGAGCAAAGAATTGTCCATTGGTAAGTGGTTGAGTAAGGAAAGTGAAATACATCTATATAATGGAACACTAGTCATCTATTAAAATATGATTTTTTTCCATTTACAATTAAGTGGAAGGAATTCATAGGAATTATATGAAAACAGTAGATGAAAAGAGAAAAAAGTATTGTAGACTTAATTTTTAAAATAAAAGGCTATAAGCTTGATATAACAATTTAAACAAAATAAAAAAGACAAGCCAGGTGAACATTGATAACATAACTAAGATTTTTTATAGAAATGAGAGAGAAAAATGAGATGGGATTTTTCAATATGGGAGTGAAGAGTGAGAAAAAAAAGAAAAATCTTAAGAAATCAACATAAACATTTAAAATTTCTCCCTGATGTACAATATTTCACTAATCCAGTAATCTAGTTTCTCTTCCGTAGTCAGCTGTAAACAGGAGTCCATTGAAACAAATGCTGGGATCGACATTTTGGTAGCAAAGTCTATAAGGTGTGCATAGAGGAGACTTCCTTCAAGTCTATTCACTTTATGCAGCTACTTCTCTGTAGCCTCAAAACATATCCAAAAAATCTAAAGCAATCTGTCAGGTGATATCGACATTTGTTCCTTCAATGAGCTTTTTCTTTAGTCTCTCTTTCCATCTTTAGACTCAACAAACGGAGTTTTATTTGTTATTGCTGTCATTTGGATTTGGTTTGATTTGTTTAGCTGTATATTTTTAAGTATATATTTATACCTTGGCCATCCCATTGTTATTATTAGCATTGTTAAATGGAAATTAAGACTTGCTGATTACATTTCATAGACATGGACATTATTGTGAAATAGCTAAAGTTTAGACCAGACAGAGGCAAAAATGCAGAGACAAAACATTTCTTCATTCTGCTTTTGAACAAGTGTCTGAGAAACTTAAAGAGAATACTGATTATTTTTTTATTTTTGGTTTTGTATTTTCTTTTTGGGTCACACCCAGAAATGCTGAGGGGTTATTCCTGGCTCTGCACTCAGGAATTACTCGTGGGGCTGCTTGGTAGACCATATGGGAGGATGCTAGGGATATCCTAGGTCAGCCACATGCCAGGTAAACAAGTTTACTGGTGTACTATTACTCGCCCACTGATTACATTTTCAGTAGATGATAATTACTGACCTATCTGTAGAACTATCTGTAGACCTAATTAGATAATAATTACTGACCTATCTGTAAATAGGTCTCCAGTTGAATCTAAAGAAAACTGTTTATGAAAAATGAACTAGTTCCAGAGGCCCCATTCACTCTCAATGGAACAAACATCTCTGAATGCAGCAGTTATGTGTATCTAGGTCGAGAAGTAAACATGATGAACGACCTAAAACCTGAGTTGCGCAGGAGGAAGAGAGCGGCATGGAATGCCTTCAAAGGCATCGAAGAAATAGCTAAAAGGACAAAGAACCTCCGGCTCCAGGCACATCTCTTTGACTCCACCGTTCTCCCTGCATTAACATACGCCTCAGAGACCTGGGCCCTATGAAAGCAGGATGAGAATGCTATTCGGATCTCCTGGAGAGGAATCAAAAGAGCTATGCTTGGAATATCACACCTCACTCAAGTGAGAGAAGGAATAGGAGTTCTGACCTCCGTCACTATTCCAGAATCAGGGATGCTGTGTCATTTGCCAAGTCATCGAGAATCAGATGGGCTGGACATGTAATGCGATTTGGAGATGAACACTGGACTAGAGCTGTTACCGACTGGATCCCACGGGATGTCAAAAGATCACGTGGCCGCCCACCCACAAGATGGTCAGACTTCCTTGTCAAGACACTGAAGGAACGGTTTGAAGCTCTTCATATTCCTGAATCAACCAGATGCCATTGGGCTACATTGGCACGTGATATGGTCCAATGGAAATGTTACTGTCATCCACTCGAGCAAATCGATGAATAACGGGATTCAAGTGATCAAGTGAAGTGATAAAGTGAATAATTACTGAAGAGCTAGTAGAGCATATAATCTATAAACTACAACTTCAAGTCATTTTAAGATGCTAGAATTTAGTAAGCAAAGTTTCATACATAGTTGGGTTTAAGATAAACGTTAACGTAAAAGAAAAGCACTTAAATTTTACCTTAAACATTAGCAATACATAATTATTTAACTTCAAGAAAACTACAAGCCTCTTAGAAAACTTTCTGAGTTGTTTCTTTGGAAAACAATTCTGCTTGATAATCATTGGTTCAAACTGTTAGTTTTTTCCTCAAACTGTGTTTGATGGCTATTTTAATCTTCTAATCTAAAATCTCTACTATTGAGGTCAGAGTGACAGTACAACAGGTAGGAATTTGCCTTGCACAAGGCAGATTTGGGCTCAAACTCTGGCCTCACGTGGGTCCCTCAAGCCCTCCAGGAGTGAATCCTGAGTGCAGAACCAAGAGTAATCCCTGAGCATCACTGGGTATGAACCTCCCCCCAAAAATGAAAACCAAAGAAACAAAAAAATCAACAAAAACAACCTGTCTTGAACTTTAGATCTTTCTTTTTTATATATTGGGTGATTGCTTATTGGAATGATTGATGAATTATAGATTTATAGGAGAACAAAGCAAAATGTAATTGAACATCTTTCCCACAAGTTCAAAGTTTTAAAACTGTAGTCATTGGCAGAATTGTCACTCAGTTTTATAGAAATGATTTTCACATTTAGAGTTTGAAGCTCCTAAATTCAGGTTCTATTTTAGCATGAAAGTAGAGAAAGATAAATATTAGAAGTTTTTTTTTTAAAGTATTGTAATGTGTCTTTAAAACTTTTGTTAATATCTGAGGACCCATTCCTAAAATGAAAGAGTGGCAAACAGCTCTATGATATCCACGCTATATGTGGATAAAGTATTTAATAAGAACATGACTGAACAAGAATACATGATCTTGTGTTTTGTATATCACAGTGTTCAGACATGTACAAGTCTGATTAGCCAGTGAAGTTACATGAATTCATGAATACTTTCAACTAGGTATTTCTGTGATCCACAAATTGGCTAGAATTATTACAGACTATGTGCAATAAGTCTGGAAGTATAATAAATTAATGTTTAAACGGTCTGATTTAAATTGTTTAGCATTAGTAATGGAACATCATATGTCAAAAATCCAACTATGAATAACTAAATTATGGTGCTTAAACAAAAATAAAATTTTGAAAAAAATAAAAACTTCTAGACATTTATATTTTCATATGACAATATCAATATTTTTTCTCAGCTTCAATAACTTTTCAGGTATAGTATTTATATATTTGAATAATTTTTATTACTATTCTGTAAAAATGCTCTCAACAGACCCTATTTCCTAAAAAACAGATCAATATCCTTTCATTTACACAGACACACACAGACACACAGACACACACAGACACACAGACACACACAGACACAGACACACAGACACACATCCTATCTAATGTTTTATCTTGAAAAGCCTGGCATTTCCCAAGCTACCTCTTTCCTTTCCCTTTTCTTCTTTGTGTTGTTCTTACAATCAGGAGTCACATATTTGGTGTGGCACTTACACACTTGTGTTCACTAAAGTTTGTATATTTAGCTATGGTAAACTCCCAGAAAGTATATCTAGCAACTACTGGAGTATCTGGCACATATAGATATCAATAAGCATGTACCAGTTGAACAAATTAATGAAGTTTTGAAAATCCACAACTAAATATGTTTGGTGCTCAATATTAGATATAGTTCTAAAAATGTAATTTCAAGACAAAAATTTGCTTTGACATCTGAAACTTCTTGATGATATGAGTATCCTCCATAGCTTTCAAAGTCTAGCCTCAGTCTCATTCTTTTTTAAATATCTTTATCACTGTATCACTGTCTTCCTGTTCATCATCGATTTGCTCTAGCGGGCACCAGTAACATCTCCATATGTCCTGTCTCATGCTAGTAGAGCCCAAGGGCATCTGCTTGCTCCAGGTACATAAAGAGCCTCAAGCCATTCCATCAGGTCATGGGAATGAGGTCTATAATTGTTACTGGTATTTGGCATATCAAATACAACACGGATAGCTTGCCAGGCTCTGCCGTGCGGGTAGCCTTGTAGTCATCTCAAAATCCAGCATTTATTGATGAATTGCGTGGCTGCTTTCGGCTGCAGGAGCCGGGCTGTGATAGGCTGGTCTGCTGGGGGGAGTTCTGAAGAGGGGGAAGTCCGATGGTGGAAAATGGAGGCCCTCATGGAGTGGCGGGTCATCTGGCTTGTTGTGAGGCTCTGGGCGGATTAAAAAAGACTGCTCTTTATAGATACTTAGAATACCTAGATACTTAGGAATACTAGCTGTCACCAATCTTCTCTCAAAGTTTACAGCACTTTCAGTCTCTTCCACAAAGTCAATGCTTAATTATATACAATCTTGTCGAATTCACTAAGGCATGTTCTATTTATGACTATTTAACTCTGGGCTGTGAATATATTTGACATTATTTATAATAACAAGCATGAAGCACACAACAAACCTTTTGTTACTAATAAATAATGTGCTGATCAATAATTACATTGCCTTTTCTACTGATAAAATCCATTTTAAAATGCCATCTCATTTGTTTTCACAGTTATGGTGTAGTAAAAACTAACACAATTATCTCCATTTTATAGGTGGAAATTCAAGAACCAAAGGAGGTAATTATTAGTCTAGGGAAGTATTTAGATTCCCTAGATAACAGACTCTAGAACTCCGTTTATGACATCTAGAGTACAATACTTGGTTATCAGTCTATATTTATGAGTTACTCAAGGAGAGCTTTATCTGACATTCAGAAACCAACCAGGTCTGCCTTTCCTCTATTTTGAGCAACTTTCATCCCATATTCTAATCACTAATCAATTACAGGTTCAAGAAGTTGAAGGGAAAGATAGGAAGAGGAAATAGGAAGGAAACCCCAGGGGAGGAAAGAGAAGATGCTAAGAAGTAGAGACCCAGCCTGGCCGACTCTAGGACTATCTGGCTGACAGATGTGTTTTGTTGGCCACCACAGGGGGCTTCTTGAGAAAGCCAATACTCTGTCCACCTTCAAAATGGCAAGTATCCTCACACATGTAGATTTCTCCTCCTCTTGGAAAATAAAGGGCAATAGCAGTTTCACATTTCTGCACAGCTCCAGTTGTGTCAAGGTATTTAGTTTCAGGAGCTTCACTCAGTCTCCAAAATGATCTCAGACTATTTCTTTCGCATAAAGAACTAAGATGACTTTTTTTTTTTGTTATAGGTGTCTGACTTATACTGACTCTTACTTTGACTTCAGCATTAATATTTTAACTAAAATATACTTATCTTAACCAAAGCCTACATGGAAGTAAATTCTTTTATTCAGATGAATAAAGTCTCTTACTGAACAAATATTTGTTGACTACCTAACACATACCAACATTATTTGGGAATCACCTTATTATTTCAGAGTTGTATCTTAGATTTTCTTTTCAATGAGTGAATAATACATAGGCAGCCAATATTTGATAAACAGTCAGTCATATGATGAACATACTGATGAAGTGCAGGGGAAAGGGGTTGTTCCCAAGTAGTATTTAGGAGTCCCAGAAATTGCTTCTGGATATTCTCTGCCAAGTGTGCCAGAGGTTCAGTGCCCAGGCAGAGGATGCGATGCTATTTCCTCTGGTGATGCCATGGAGGCAGTGCTCAGGAGACCATATGTGAGGGATGGAACCGGGGTTCTGCACATGCGAGGTACATGCTTTAACCCCTACACTACCTCCCAACCCCGACGCTTTTAGTTATATATCGATGCTTTTAGTTATATATGTTCAGTTCCAATTTGGACAATGATTTACTCACTAAATCCACACATAGCTTTAAGGATTCCAAAGTGATGAGACAGCACAGTTGTAGATCAGAGTTTTCAAAAGAATCTGTTTGAATATTTATTTATTTATTTATTTATTTCACTATCTTCCCGTTCATCATCTATTTGCTAGAGCGGGCACCAGTAATATCTCCATATGTCCTGTCTCATGCCAGTAGAGCCAAGGGCATCGGCTTGCTACAGGAACATAAAGAGCCTCAAACCATTATATTAGGTCATGGGAATGACCTAATATAATTGTTACTGGAATTTAGCATATCAAATACAACACGAGCAGCTTGGCAGGCTTGCTGAGCGGGAGGCAAACTCTTTTAAACACCTCCAAATAAAGCAACTATTGATGAAACGCGCGGCCGCAAGCGGCCACGCGAGCCGGGCTGTGATGGGCTGGTCTGCTGGGTGGAGTTCTGACTAGAGGGAAGTCCAAATGTGGAAAATGGCAGCACCCGTGGGGTGGGGGTGGTCTGGCTTGTTGTGAGGCTCTGCTGGGATGGTGGGCCAAGGCTAGAACCTGACATGCCTCCCAACTGCCTCATGAACGGCTGGGCATAGGGAGAGCAAGGAACAGCTCTGCCCCATGTATGAGAGTCTCTGGACCAGTATACCTGGGCCGGATTGAGGAAAAAAACTGCTGCAGGGTGCGTGTTGATGATCCGGGCTGTGATGGGCTGGTCTGCTGGGTGGAGTTCTGACGAAAGGGAAGTCCAAACGTGGAAAATGGAGGCACCCGTGGAGTGGGGGGGGGGTCGTCTGGCTTGTTGTGAGGCTCTGCTGGGATGATGGGCCAGGGCTAGAACCTGCCATGCCTCCTGACTGCCTCATGAACGGCTGGGCACAGGGAGAGCAAGGAACAGCTCTGCCCCATGTCTGAGAGTCTCTGGACCAGCATACCTGGGCCGGATTTATTTATTTATTTATTTATTGCTTTTTGGGTCACACCTGGCAATGCTCAGGGGTTACTTCTGGCTCTGCACTCAGGAATTAGTCCTGGCGGTGCTCGAGAGACCATATGGGATACTGGGAATCGAACCCTGGCTGGCATGGGCCGGTTGCGTGCAAGGCAAACACCCTAACCGCTGGGCTATCGCTCCTGTTTGAATATTTTAAACACATATTTTCCTATTTTCTAAAGTATGCTACGTGTAATAAAACAAGACACTGTAAAATAAATTTTCCCTGGCCGAGTCCAACATTGCTCCAAGGGTTTGCTCTCATGAGTGGGGGTGAGACCATGCTGGCAGGAGTCAGAGAGCAGTTTGGGCCCTGCCCTTTCCTCCGCCTCCATGACAGTTGCCCCCGGAAGAGAGAGACCCACCCACGCCAGACCCACAGGTCCCTTTGGCCGAGCAATATTTTTTAAAGGATGCTGATTTTAGCATAAAGTTCTTCCCAAGTTCTTTCACATTTATACATAGTAAACAGTCCTAGACAGTTTTAACTGATACCAGTAAGCCTAGCAAGAAGCCAGAGCAAATCAGACATCATTGCGTCAGTCATTCTCAACATCCGGACTCCATAGTTCCTCAGAACTCCATCCAAGAGAAAACTTGATCTTCCCCTTTTAGTTTCATCAGTAAATGCTCGAGTTGACAGCCTTCTACTGAGACTATATCACCTACACGGTAGAGCCTGGCAAGCTACCAGTGTTTTAATTACCAGTTATGCCAAAAACTAGTAACAATTATGGACCTCAGTTCCATGATCTGAAGTATGGTTTCGGGCTCCTCCTGTCCCTGGAGCAATTAGGATGCCCTTGGGTTACACTCTGCTTGTGACAGGACTAATGGAGATGTTACTAGTGCCCACTCGAGCAAATTGATGAACAATGGGAAGACAGTGACAGTGACAGTGAGATAGCTAGATATGTAAGTCTTTTGTGCATCCTTTTACCAAGCTCGTTTTTTAGTCTATTACTGACTCAAGAAGCAGAAGGAATGGGTCAGTGAGATAGTATAGTAAGTAGGGTGTTTGCCTTGCACCTGAATAACTAGGGTATAATCCCTGGCAACTCATACGGCCTCCAATCACTGCCAGAAGTGATACTTGAGCAAAGAGCCAGAGGTAAGACCTGAGCAAAACAGATGTGTCCAACTCCAACAAAAGAAAAAAGAAGAAAAAGCAGAATGGAGAGACAGAAGCAGAGGGAAATAGAAATAAAGGAAATAAAGGAAAAAGTGAGATCAAAGATAGTGATGTCCTAAAATTGACAATTTACTCTAGTTGTAAATTATGCCCACACATCTTTTCAATGACACTTTTGAACTCTTCATAGAAATTCTACTGATTCCCATTAATTCTATAGGACAGTGTATTAATTTCTGACTACAAGAAATTTTGAAGAAAAATGAGAGCATCAATATGATTTTATGTTACTATTATAGCTATAGAGATAATAGCTATGTTACTATTATAGCTATCGGAGACTCACAGACATGGGGTATAGCTGCTACTTGCTCTCCCTGTGCCCAGCCTCTCACGAGGCTCCCGGAAGGGATCGCGGGTTCTAGCCCTGGCCCGCCACCCCAGCAGAGCCTCACAATAAGCCAGACGACCCCCCCACTCCATGAGGGCCTCCATTTTCCACATCCGGACTTCCCCTCCGAACTCCACCCAGCAGACCAGCCTATCACAGCCCAGCTTATCAAGATACACCCTGCAGCAGTCTTTTTTTAAATCCGGCCCAGGTATGCTGATCCAGAGACTCACTGGGGCAGAGCTACTACTGGTTCTCCCTGTGCCCAGCCCCTCACAAGGTGCCCGGGAGGGATGGCGGGTTCTAGCCCTGGCCCGCCACCCCAGCAGAGCCTTGTAACAAGCCAGACAACCTCCCACTCCATGAGGGCCTTGATTTCCCACATCTGGACTTCCCCCTCATCAGAACTCCATCCAGCAGACCAGCCTATCACAGCCCGGCTCGCACAGCTGCTTGCAGCCATGCAGTTTATCAATAAATTCTGGATTTAGAGATGACTACAAGAGTATGCTACCCACACAGCAGAGCCTGGCAAGCTACCCGTGTCATATTTGATATGCCAAATACCAGCAACAATTATAGACCTCATTCCCATGACCTGATGGAATGGTTTGAGGCTCTTTATATTCCTCAAGCAAGCAGATGCCCTTGGGCTCTACTTGCATGAGACAGGACATATGGTGATGTTACTGAGGCCCACTTGAGCAAATCGATGATGAACGGGAAGACAGTGATACAGTGATTATAGCTATAATAATAAATATGACTAAATTTACTATCTTAAAATGACAAAATAATTTTCTTACAGTCATACCTAGAAGTCTAAGATCAAGATGGTTATAGGGCTGTGTTCCACCTCATGCACTGTGGAAGAATATCCTGTGCCTCTTCATCTCTGGTGGTTCTAGGAGTTGTTTAGTTTGTGACGATATAGATCAAATATCTGCTCCAATTTGTCACAGCACTTTTTCTCTATATGCCCGAATCTCTCTCTCTTTTTTTTTCTGCCTATGATAAGTTTACCTGTCATGGTTTAGAGCTGAGTTGAACAGTCCAAGATAATCCCATTTTAAGATAATCCGAATTTATTTTTCAAAATTTTATTATACCACCGTGAAATATACAGTTACAACTGTGTTCATATTTGGGTTTAAGTTATACAGTGTTCCACCAGTGCCCATTTCTCTTCACCAGTACCCATTTCCATCCACCAATGTCCCATGATTTCTCCCCTCCCACCAGCCTGCGCCTATCGCAGGCAATTTTCACTTCTCTTTTTCTCTCTCTCTCTCTCTTTCTCTCTCTCTCCTTCTTTTACACACTGTGGTTTGCAATACATATTAATAGCTTATCATGTTTATCCTTTTGCCTACTTTCAATGCTCAGCTCTACACTGGTGTTATCATTTACAATAATTATTAAAGCGCCAGTCTCTGTAATGTGAGATGATATCTCATTATTGTTTTAATTTATAAAACAATTGATCTGATTATCAATGATGATGAGTATTTTTTCATGTCTTTTGGCCATTCAAATTTCTTTCTTGTGGAAGTTTCTGTTCATTTCTTCTCTCCATTTTTTGATGGGGTTGGTTGTTTTCTTCTTGTAAAGTTCTACCAGTGCCTGATATTTCCTGGATATTAACCCCTTATCAGATGGGTATTGGATGAATATTCTTTCCCATTCTGCGGACCATCTTTGTATCTTGGTCACTGTTTCTTTCGAGGTGCAGAAGCATTTTAGTTTCATGTAGTCCCATATGTTTGTCTTTTCTTCTAGTTGCTTCGGAAGTGGAGTTTCATCTTTGAAGATGCCTTTAGCTTCAATGTCGTGAGAGTTTTTTCTATATTTTTTGACATACTTTATGGATTCAGGTCTGATATTGAGATCTTTAATCCATTTTGATCTGAGTTTTGTGCATGGTGTTAGACAGAGGTCCAAATTCATTTTTAATGTAGCTGCCCAGTTTTCCCAGCACCACTTGTTGAAGAGGCTTTCCTTGCTCCATTTCATACCTTTTGCTTGCTTTATTGAAGATTAAATAATCATATATTTGAGGATGAATGTCAGGATACTCAATTCTATTTCATAGGTCCACAGGCCAGTTTTTATTTCAAAACCATGCTGATTTAATTACTACTGCCTTGCAGTACAGTTTGAAGTTGGGAAATGTGATGCTTCCCTTCTTTTTCCCAAGGATTGCTTTAGCTATCCATGGTGGTTTATTATTCCATATGAATTTCAGGAGTGTTAGTCAATATCTTTGAAGAAAGTTATGGGTATTCTTATAGGGAAAGCACTGAATCTGTATATAGCTCTAGGGAGTATTACCATTTTAACAATATTGATTCTCCCGATTCATGAGAAGGGGATGTGTTTCCATTTCCTTGTGTCCTTTCTTTCCCTTGAAGCAGGGTTTTACAGTTTTCTTTGTACAGGTCCTTTACACACTTGGTTAAGCTGATGCCTAGGTATTTGATTTTCTGTGGCACAATTGTGAATCGGATCGTTTTCTTAATATCCCTTTCTTCTCTTTCATTATCTGTACATAGGAAAACCACTGACTTTTGGGTATTGATTTTGTACCCTGCTGCTCTACTATAGGTATCTAATGTTTCTAGGAGTTTTTGGTAGAGAATGTAGGATTATCTAGCTATAATATCATGTCATCTGCAAATAGTGATAACTTGGCTTCTTCCTTGCATATCTGGATGTCCTTAATGTCATTTTCTTCTCTGATTGTTATGGGAAGTACTGATAATCCCAATTTAATCATATTTGCAAAGACACTTTCTCCCCAAGTTCATATTCATAGGTTCTATGTATTAAAATATAGGATTTATTTATTTTTACTGAGCCACCTGTACCATAATTTACTAGCTAAGCTCAACTATTCTTATTATAAACATTTATTCATAAGTATATACCAATTATACTTCATTAAATGTGGTGAATAATTCTATAAAGTGTTCAGCATCAAGTTTTTACTCAATTCTGCATTATTATTTATTATTATTGTCATTGGAATGACAGATCTAATCTGTCACAAGTTTACCTATGTTTTTTCCCCTAAATGTTTAACATGTCATTCAAATATTAGCTCTGAGAATCCAAGACCTGTGCCTTAGTATATACTTTCTACTGATATCCAATACAGTAGTTTGTTCCATTCACTCTCAATGGAAAAAACATTTCTGAATGCAACAGCTATGTGTACCTAGGTTGAGAAATCAACATGATGAACGACCTAAAACCTGAGCTGTGCAGGAGGAAAAGAGAGGCATGGACTGCCTTCAAAAGCATTGAAACAATACCCAAAAGAACAAAGAACCTTCAGTTATGGGCACACCTCTTTGACTCCACCATTCTCCCTGCATTAACATACGCCTCAGAGATCTGGGCCTTACGAGAGCAGGATGAGAATACCATTCCTGTCTCCCAAAGAGAAATTGAAAAGCCATGCTTGGAATATCACGCCTCACTCAAGTGAGAGAAGGAATCTGGAGTTCTGACCTCCATGGCTATTCTAAAATCAAGGATGCTGTCTCATCTGCCAGAACATCAAAAATCAGATGGGCTGGTTATATAATGTGATCTGGAGATGACCATTGGACTAGAGCCGTTACCAACTGGATCCCACGGAATCCAAAAGATCTAGTGGCCGCCCACCTGCAAGATGGTCAGACTTCCTTATCAGGACCCTAAACAAACAGTTCGAAGCTCTTCATATCCCCAAAACAAACAGATGCCATTGGGCTACACTGGCACGTGATAGGGTGAAATGGAAACATTACTGGCACCTGCTCCAGCAATTCGATGAATAATGGGATATCAAGTGATCCAATACAGACAACTGCATATAGATAGATATTTTTGTATGTATATTGGTTAGCAACTCATTTTCAGATTAGTCTGTCTCTGGATAAAGAGGGTTTTTGCTAGGGGTTTGAATGCATGGAGGAAGAAAGCAGCTTTTGGGTGTGAATGTGATTTTCTTTGGGGGTAGCAGAGAACATGACTAAGCTAGCTCATGATTATTTTTTTTCTTTTGCTCACTTACTCCTTTCGATGAAGTTGCTTTGGACTTTCCTACATACCTGCCTTGCAAAGGCAGAGTGGGAAGAACTATCCCTACAATCACAATAATATGGTTTAGAAATCTTGATGGAATTCATTAAGTCTAGCTGAGACTGAGGCCCTATAACTCAACTATAACTTAGCCTCAGAATGTTGCTGTAGAACTCAGGGAGATAGCATTAATACTTTATTAAGAACTGCTTCAGAAAGATTTTCTTAGAAGAAAAGGAAGAGAAGGAGGAGACAAAGTTTGAGTTGAACAGTTATTAGGATCAATAAGAATGTTCTTTTAAAACATCCACAAATTTTGAGACATAGTAAGCGATATCAGGGAAAAGAGAAATTATGTGTGTAGAAAGGTAAAGACATTTCTCTTGGGGTTGGTGTTGTGGGAAGCAGAAACTAAAAGAATGTCATAATCTAGCCTTCGGCATTTAGTAGCAGGGAAAGACTAATAAAAAAGGAGGGCGATGTATTTGTGGAGAAGCCTAAGAAATATGCAGCCTCACATGTTGCAATCAGAATGCGAGTAACTGGCTACTCTGCAGATACTGGAAAGAACTTTTAGCACTAAGGTTTTACTGCCAAAATAATAAAGTATCTTCTCAGAAGCATCAGAATCTGGCTGAAGGTTTGTAGCAATTCTCTTGATAGCTCATGAATTAACCAAGATCACCATCTATCTCCTAAGCTTTGTTGAACCTCCATTGACAGAACTCGTGGATGTTTTTTCCCATTAGAGGAAAAACACCCTAGTCTAATCATAGCCTTTTGTTCAGTTTAAATAGAAGTCACTTAGGCTTCCTTTAACTCAGTGAAAACATGATCCAGTTGAAAATTCCACTTCATAGTGACTTTACTACTAATCCAAAGCCCTAGATTAGCCTCCAAATGCTTTTCCTTTAAACAAGGAAACATGTAAGACTCTAGTCTTTGGTGAGAAACTGGATGAAAGGTTGTGCTATGTGCTACTTGAGAGACAGGTGAGCCCCTACTATTCTTTTTCTGTCTGTCTAGCCAAGGCGTCTCTGCGTAGTCAAGGATTGTTTTAAAACCCAATAGATAAGAGACTGATGATCCAGCCTGAGCTTGCTGGCTCTTATCTGTTTCCCCTTAAAATGCCTACTACTACTCCCTAAACGTGAATAATAAGTAAAAATGAAACTTAATGATTAAAATGCTTTCTGTAACATAATGAAGGTATATGTGATTTTTAGAAAGCAAAAAAAAAATTATCAGATTGAGAGGAGGGATGGATGGAGGAAGAAGCTAAGTGAAGGATCTTTTGGTCACTGGGAACAAAGCTTCCTCTGGTCCCCGGAAGGCAGGACACGGCCTTGGAACATGTCCACTAGGTGGCGATTCATCTCTTGAATTGTTAGTCCTTGAATTGAAGGACTGATGGACTGGAAGTTGTGGTGGGTATGGGTAAGGTAAACGTAAATAATTTGTTTTTTCAAATTGCTTTTCTCTGAAAGTTCATTCTTGAAAAGTAGTGAAAGCAATCAGATTCCCCCTTTAAAGGCAAAAAACTAAGCACTTTCATTTTGGAAGATTTCAAAGGCTCTGATTATTATTACTTATTGTTCTTATCATCATTATTATTTTGCTTTTTGGGTCACACCCGTGACACCCTTTGATACTCATAGCTTACTTCTGGCTCTGCACCCAGGAATTATTCCTGGTGGTGCTCGGGGACATGTGGGATGCCGAAGATGGAAGCTGGGTCTACAGGGTGCAAGGCAAACACCCTACCCACTGGACTATCGCTGCGGCCCCAGTTCTGAGTATAATTAAGCAAAGTTGTAGAGTATGTTATGTACGTTACTATAGACATCAACAATGATCATACTTGTGTTTGAGGGGGCAAAGGGTAGGGGTAAAGGGTAGGTGGTAGTGGAAGGGTTCCCAAGCCATGTTCAGGAGGTCTGGGGGCTCCATAGCCAGTGTTGTGGAGTTCAGAGGACCTTGCAGTGTCAGGACACAGGAATTAAACAGTCACATCAATGAAGAATTAAATCCACAGGGGAGAATTAAACTTTCGGTGAGGGAATCTATGGTAGCATATACAGACATTTATA
This sequence comes from Cryptotis parvus, assembly GCA_021461705.1. Taxonomy (NCBI): domain Eukaryota; kingdom Metazoa; phylum Chordata; class Mammalia; order Eulipotyphla; family Soricidae; genus Cryptotis; species Cryptotis parvus. Next base: position 162,776 of record JAJIBD010004281.1, on the reverse strand, counting down.
AGGCTGTGCACCGGGGATATATAATGCTACAATGCAATGCTATTTTAAAAAATTATGACATAAACAAATCTGTCTTGGAATCCATTTGTGAAGAATCACTAAGTGCACGTGACTTGCCACTAACAGGCTGCCAGAAATAGTTTTCAATGAAGAGTAAGCACTGGGTCCTGGCAAGCAAGCAAGAAATACAGACTCACTTGTCAAGAAGACAAATTCTTGTCTTTGTTCTAGAAAGCGAAAACCAGATTTGGCCAGTGTTAGATTAGTGCCACCCAAATTTTGCCACAAGAACTTAAAGGTTTGCTTGTTTTTCTCATGAGGAACTGACTGTGCAGACCAGGAGTGAGTCTCAGTTGTGATGGTGTCTAATCAGGGGCAGAGTACCCTCTCGGGGACAGCTTTGTTTTCTGGTGGGAGGCTGAGTATTTATTCTCTCTCTCTCTCTCTCTCTCTCTCTCTCTCTCTCTCTCTCAGTAAAACAGGTTTTATTATGGAGGTTTTAGGATGGGGAAGGAGGAGGGAAAGTGAGAGACAGAATACACATCTTAAGCGGGGAGATGCAGGTGACACACGTGCTCGGGGCACCACAGTGCTCGGCCACGTGGACGCAAGCAGCACATGGGCTCAGGCAGCATATGCACACAGTCCTTTGGTCAGGATGGCTTTTTACTTATTATTTCTAACTCTTATCTTGAAATGTTTTACAGCATCCAAATATAAGTATTGCTCACAGTTGGTTTTAGTTTACCAAGACTATTCAGATTAGGTTCCATTATGCCACTTACCTGGGATAGTATTTTTTTTCTACAGGTATGATTTACAATTATTTTATCTTCTAAAACCACAGGTTATTCAAATTCAATACGTTGTGAGCCTTGGGAAGAATTGTACATTACTAACTTTTAAACTTACATGTTTCATAAGGTGTATTATGTTCACTTCAGTTTGTGGTCTATGATTATCTTCATGTGTATTTTCTCTTACTGTTAAAAGTCATAAAAATCTGTAATTTTTATCTATATTTCAAGAAAATTTTGAGATACTTCAAAAGTATCATAAAGTTTGCAAACTCAAAACTAAATTATGGCCTGACATCCATTGGTAATAGAAAACTAGTTTGCAGTTATATAATAATTATTCTTTTATAGTACCAGCTTAAAAGTAAACTATTTAAACAATATTTCCACTATCTTTATAGTTGGTTGAATTTATAAATGCTTTTAGATTTTACTAGTTTTCTAATACCTAGATGAGGGATTTCAGCTCCAATAGCCACATCATTTAAGGTAGGAAAATGAGAATTTTGAAATGAATTTTTGCATGTGTTTAAATTACATCTTTTGAGTACTCATTTCATGGTTTTGAACTCTTCCTCCAAGAAGAAATGTTTATTCGGCATTGTACTGATGTCATTCATTCATTTCATACAAGTAAGTGACCTCTCCAAATGCATTTGTCCATGTGTTAACTTATTCCAGGTGTGTTAGAAATGGGCTATGAAACTCAGAATCCTCGGATCTAAGTTCATTGCAACAGCCTTGAGTTTTTAATCCTTTCCTGAATGTTCTACTAGTTTAAACTGGTCTTCCTATTTTTCTTTGTAGGATGTGTATTTGTATCTCCTTTATATAATACTAGAAACAATTTATCTGAGTCTTTCACTGCCAAGTGTAGATCCAATCAAAATTTGTGGTTTCTGTTTCAAACTGACCTTGAACCTTCGGTGTTTGGGCTTGTTTAATCTTGGCAAAGTTTTCCTTCCTGTTTCTAAGAATGAGCTATTATTAGGATCAAAGACTTTTTGCCCATCTAATAGTTCTTAGAAAACAAGATTATCATTGTGAGAATGAATTTAGTAGAGTTAAACATGCATTTTTAATCAGAGAAAGTCTGGAAGAATCAAATAAGAAACAGAAAGAAAATAAACTTAGCGAAAAAGAAATTGTTTCTAGCAAAAGACTAAAGTAGTTTAAAATAACTTAACATTTTATATATTTAAAACATTGTAGTGGAAATAAACCTTGTTCTTGAAGCTAGGGTCATGGTTCAAAGGACTAGAGGAAATATTTTATAAGTGGGAGGCCTATGTTCAATCTCTGGCACTGCAAAGTCCTCTGGAGGGACCCCTAGGTGCTGAACTTGGAGTGTCCCTGAATAAAACCAGGTGTGTCCCTCAAAATAAAACCTATTTAAAGTAAACCTAGCTTCTGAAATCGATCATTAAAGTCCTTTTCTTCCATGACATTCTGCTAACTAATGTGTATCAGGTATATAAATATAAATTTAGATTAGAAAACAGGTTACATGGATCAAATTTTTCACTACCAACAATTACTATGCAAAAGTTGGAAATTTATGATCCTAATTTGTTTTACATATTTTATATACATGTAATTAACTGCCAGTGCATACTCCAATGGCATCTGGTTGTTTCAGAAATACTAAGAGCCTCGAATCGTTCTTCAGGGTCTTGATAAGGAAGTCTGACTATCTTGTAGGTGGGCGACCATGCGATCTTTTGATGTCCTGTGGGATCTAATTGGTAACGGCTCTAGTCCAGCGGTCGTCTCCAGATCGCATTATATGTCCAGCCCATCTGATTTTTGATGCCCTGGGAAATGAGACAGCGTCCTTGATTTTGGAACAGCGACAGATAGGGTCAAATGGAAATATTACTGGTGCCCGCTGGAGCAAATCGATGAATAACGGGATATCAAGTGATCAAGTAATTAACTGCAGGGGTATAATTGTGAAAGATATATGCTAAAAGATTTCAGAAACTGTTTTCTGTAAAAAATGATAACATGATCGCCCATTTCAAAAATGGATTTTAGGGGCTAGAGAAATAGTACAGAGGTAAGGGCACTTGCCTTACATGCAGCTGACTCTGGTTCTAGCCCAGCATTGCAAATAAGCCTATAAGCACTACAAAGAGTGCTCCCTGAGCACAGAGCCAGAGTAATCCTGAGAACCACTTTCTCTAGCCCTTCCTCACCTTACCCCCCCCAAAACAAATCAGAGAAAAGGGAGTTCACATGCCCATTTGGGGAATGGTCTTAAGGAAGTCAAACCAATAGGAGTCTTTTTTTTTTATCAGGCACTAGGTTTCTGTCAATAACAGATTTAGGCATTTTCTAAGTGTGCACTCTATTGCAGTTGTCCGTCCCCATTATTAGGGTGAGTTTTTGAAATAGTTTTAGAGAAAGTTGTTGACCTTTGGATTTTAAGTTTTGGCACCTGCAAAGAAGATGCAATCGTAACTCTTCTCAGACACCTGAGAAAAGGTGGCTCCTTTGAATCTCAGGAGTACAAACTTTGGTCAGTTTAAGCTTCAAAATATGGAGATGAACTAGGGACACAGTCTGAGCAACTTATCAAAAGCAAACCCAGGTTCCAGCTGAGCACCAGAAGGAAGGATGCCCTAGTCATCTTTCAAAAACAGCATCTGCCCAATCACTAAAATTTTTGTGCTGTAGTTTCAATTATCAGAAGTAAACATTCGATTTTCTGCTTTTAGCTAAATAGGGTCTTTAGCTAAATAATATGCTACCCACACGGCAGAGCCTGGCAAGCTACCCGTGTCGTGATTTGTTATGCCAAATACCAGTAGCAATTATAGACCTCATTCCCATGACCTGATGGAATGGTTTGAGGCTCTTTATGTTCCTGGAGCAAGCAGGTGCCCTTGGGCTCTACTTGCATGAGACAGGACATATGGAGATGTTACTGGTGCCCGCTTGAGCTAATCAATGATGAACGGGAAGACAGTGACAGTGATACAGCTAAATAGGGTGAAAGGCACTATATAAATCCTTTTTATCCTAACCAGTTAATAAACATGGGAAAAATATAGATAAAAGCTCCCTAGGGGCGTGGCTGGCCGGGTGGCCATGTGGGGAAGTGGTAGAGCCCCGGACTCCTGCAGAAAGTGAAACTAGAGCCTCCAGAAGTCCTAGTGGAAGTGGAAGTAAATGGGACACTTTGAACTCTCACACCAGTTTGCCTTCGTCTCAGGAAATTCAACACGAAGGGAAGGTAATATCTTCAAAGAGGGGAAAACGGTGCTCCACCTTTTTGTGGAACATCGCTAGAGTCCTACCTACAGTGAAGAAGAAACAGTATCACTGTATCACTGTCTTCCCATAGATCATCGATTTGCTCGAGCAGGCACTAGTAACATCTCAATACATCCTGTCACATGTGAGATAGCTCAAGGGCATCTGCCCGGCTCCAGGAACATATAGAGCCTCAAACCATTCCATCAAGTCATGGCAATGAGGTCTATAATTGTTACTGGTGTTTGCCATGTCAAATACGACATGGGTAGCTTGCCAGGCTCTGCCGTGCGGGTGGCATACTCTTGTAGTCACCTCAAAACTTCGAAGCATTTATTGATAAACCGTGTGGCCTCAAAGTGGTGTGGGGGTTCCTCTGGCTTCTTGTGAGGCTCTGCTGGGGTGGCGAGCCAGGGCTAGAACCCGCCTTCCCTCCCGGACGCCTGGTGATCAGCTGGGCACAGGGAGAGCAAGTAGCAGCTCTGCCCCGCATGTGTGTGAGTCTCTGGATTGGCATACCTGGGTTGACCTTGAAAAAAGACTGCTACAGGGTGTGTCACTGATGAGCCTGGCTGTGATCAGCTCTTCTGCTGGGTGGAGCTCTGAAGAGAGAGGAGTCTGAATGTGGAAAATGGCAGCCCTCATGGTTTGGGGGTTCCTCTGGCTTCTTGCTAGGCTCTGCTGGGGTGGCGGGACAGGGCTAGAATCCACCATCCCTCCCGGATACCTCGTGATAAACTGGGCACAGGGAGAGCAAGTAGCAGCTCTGCCCCATGTGTGTGAGACTCTCAAAGAAACAGTATCCCAGAAGAATCCATCCCTGACCACCACAGCACCATGGAGAAAAAATGCAGATCCCCAGCTTGAAGAACAGGTGAAGAAACCAACCATGAAGACTCAAAAAAGAATGCAGACATACAATATCTTTCTGACAAAGAATTCAAAGAAAGGAGTAGGATTTTTAATAAGCTCAATGAAAAAATGGAACAGAAGTCTAATAAAATACAGGAGAACATATGAAGCAGTGGAAAGGGCAGTCAACAAGTTGTGGGAGGATATAAGAGCAGAAATGAGAAAACTGCAAATAGAAATATCATCACGAAAAAACTCAGTAGATGAAATGAAAAACACAATAGGGCTGTCAACAGCAGGAAGACAGCAGCAGAATTGCAAATCAGTGAGACTGAGGATGAGGTCCAGAAAGCACTCAGGAAAATACACAAGATGAGAAAAGACAGGAAAATGGATCAGCAGAGGAACAGAGAACATTGGGATGAATCTAAGAGGAACAACATAAGAATCGTTGGTGTCTCAGAGGGACAGGAAATCAATCCCAAGGAAATAAGAACAGTTTAAAACATCCTTGCTGAAAAGATCCCAGAATTAAAGGATGAAGGCATCAAGATCCTAGAAGCTCGAGGGTATCAGCAAGAAAAGACCCCAAAAAGAAAGACTCCAAGTCATATCCTCGTCAAAATAATGGATATCATAGAGACACAATTCTTCAAGCAGCAAGATCAAAGAAGGAAATTGTATACAAAGGAGCATCCATTCGACTTTCAGCAAATCTATCAGAAGAGACCCTCCAAGTCTGAAGACAGTGGTGAGATACAGTGAAAAAAACTCAATGAAATGAATGCCTTACCAAGAATTCTTTACCCAACTAAACTCTCACTCAGGTTTGAATGACAGATACACAGCTTCTTGGATAAACAGCAGCTCAGGAACTTGGTAAACTCAAAACCAAGCATAAAAGAAGGCTTGAAAGAGCACTCTAAGACAAAACCCAAAAGACCAACAAATCTATACAGAAATAAGGCAAAAAAAATCCCATGACAATGATCTCTCTCTTAATGTCAGTGGTCTAAATGCACCAGTTAAGAGACATAGGGTGGGAAAATGGATCAAAAAATTGAATCCAATATTCTGCTGCCTTCAAGAAACACACACACCTGAACAATCAGAGCAAAGAAAGGCTCAAAGCAAAATGCTGAAAATCAAACAATCCCTTCACTCAAAAAGCCCCTCCAAAAAAGCCAGATAGCCATACTGGTATCTGAAAACATAGACTTCAGGCTGAAGAAGGTCAGAAGAGACAGTGAAGGTCACTTCTTAATAATCAAGGGATACATATATCAGGAAGAAATTACACTCCTAAACATATATGCACCCAATGAGGGGCCACCAAAACCTAAAACAACTACTCATAGACTTCAAAGAAGACATTGACAGCAACACACTTGTAGTTGGAGATTTCAACACTGCTCTATCACATCTTGATAGATCAACAAGACTGAAACTTACTACCAAGAAAATACTGGCCCTAAAAGAAGAGATGGAAGAAAGAGCACTAGTAGATAAATACAGGGCATTCCATCCCCCAAAAGCCAAATACATATTTTTTTGCCCAGTGCACATGGAATATACTCCAAGATAGACCACATTCTGAGCCATAAAACATAACTCCATAAAATCAAGATGATAGAAATTGTGTCAACTATTTTTCCAGACCATGATGCACTGGAAATAGATGTTAATCACACACAAAAATGGAGAGTTATACCAAGCGCCTGGAAACTAAACAGCTTACTGCTGAACAACCAGCAAGTCATAAAAGAAATCAAAGAGGAAATACAAAAATTTCTGGAAAATATGAGATTGTAGACACAAATTAAGAGAACTTTTGGAATACTGCAAAAGCAGTGCTAAGAGGCAAGTTTATAGCTCTTTTAGTATTCACCAGAAAAGAGGAAAAGGCTATCATAAACAGTCTGACTTCACAGCTTAAGATCTTAGAAAGCAATCAGCAAAAAGGAGCCCAACCCACCCGGAAAGAAAGAAATAATAAAACTTAGATGGGAAATCAATGAGATGGAATCTCCCACAAAAATCCAGAAGATCAATGAAACCAAGAGTTGGTTTTCTTAAAAATTAAACAAGATTGACAAACCACTTGCAAGACTCATAAGGAAAGAAAAAGAGAGAACCCAAAAAATAGAATCAGAAATGAAAAAAGGGACATCACAACAGAAACCACAGAAATTCAAAAGATCATAAGAGATTACTATGAGAATCTGTATGTCATGAAACAAGAGAACCTAGAAGAAATGGACAAATTCATGTATTCCTATTACCTCCCAAGGCTGCAACAAGAAGATTTGGAATACCTGAACAACCCTATCACCATCAAGGAGATGGAATCAGTAATCAAAAGTCTCCCCAAACACAAAAGCCCAGATCCAGATGGATTCACCAGGAATACTGCCACAACTTTAAAGAGGACCTAATCCCAATCATTTTCAAGCTCTTCCAGGAAATTGAAGAAACATAAACACTCCCAAATAGCTTTCATGGGACACATATCTCCCTTATACCCAAAGCAGACAGAGATGTCATGAAGACAGGAAAACTACAAACCAATCTGAAGAACACAGATGCTAAGATCTTCAATAAAATACTAGCAAATAGAACCCAAAGAGTCATCTAAAAGATTAAGCACCATGACCAAGTGGGTTTCATTCCAGGAATGCAAGGATGGTTCAACATTCGCAAGTCAATCAACATAATACATCATATCAATAAGAAATATAAAAACCATATGATCATATCAATAGATGCTGAGAAGGCATTTGACCAGGTCCAACACTTGTTCATGATAAAAGCTCCATAAAATGGGAATTGAAGGAAACTTCCTCAATATAATCAAAGCCGTCTACTACAAGCCCACAGTGAGCATCATTCTCAATGGGGGAAAAACCTACCCCCTAAAGTCGGGGACAAGACAAGGCTGCCCACTGTTACTACTTTTATTCAATATAGTACTGGAAGTACTTGCCATAGCAATTAGGGAAGAAAAAGACACTAAGGGCATCCAGATAGAAAAGGAAGAAGCCAAGCTGTCACTATTTGCAGATGACATGATATTATACCTAGAAAACCCTAAACTCTCTGCCAAGAAGCTCCTAGAAACAATAGATTCCTATAATAGAGTGGCAGGATACAAATCAATATCCAAAATCAATGGTGTTCCCATATGCAAATAATGAAAAATAAGAAAGGGATATTATTTTTTTTTTTTTTTTGCTTTTTTTGGGTCACACCTGGCAATGCTCAGGGGTTTCTCCTGGCTCTGCACTCAGGAATTCCTCCTGGAGGTGCTCGGGAACCATATGGTGATGCCGGGATCAAACCCGGCCTGGCATGAGCCAGCCACATGCAAGGCAAACGCCCTACCCGCTGGACTATCACTCCAGCCCAAGAAAGGGATATTTAAGAAATGATCCCATTCACAGTTAAGCCACAGAAAATAAAAAAATGTAGGAATCAGTTTGACAAACAATGTAAAGGATCTCTACAAAGAAAACTACAAAACATTACTTCAAGCAATAAAAGAAGACTGAGGAAATGGAAACACATTGCTTGCTCATGGATTGGAAGAACTAGCATTATCAATATGGTAATACTCCCTAGAGCTTTATACAGATTCAAGGCGGTCCCTATAAAGATACCCATGATGTTCTTCAAATTGACCAAACACTCCTGAAATTCATATGGAATAATAAACCCCTATGAATAGCTAAAGCAATCCTTGGGGAAAAGAAGATGGGAGGTATCTCTTTCCCTAACCTCAAACTGTACTACAAAGCAGTCATAATTAGAACAGCATACTATTGGTATAGAGACAGACCTGTAGACCTATGGAATAGAACTGAATATCCTACAATCACTTATCTTCGATAAAGGAGGGAGGGAGGGAAGGAGAGACGGAAGGAGGAAGGAGGGAGGAATAAAGGGAGGGAGGGATGGAGAAATGGAGGGATGGAAGAAGGGAGAGAGGGAGGGAGGGAGGGATGGAGGAAGGGAGGGATGGAGGAAGGGAGGGAGGGAGGGAGGGAGGGAGGGAGGGAGGGAGGGAGGGAGGGAGGGAGGAGGGGGGAATGAAGGAAGGAAGGAAGGAAAAGAAAAAGCTTTACTAGAACACAGAAACTTAAGCAGAGTCCCTGAAGGGTCCTGCCTTATTTGGGCAGGTAAATCACTATTCAACTAAATGCTTATTCTGGACCTGCACCATCAAAGCTTAAAGGAAAGACTAGAAAGGACTCGAAATTTCCACTAAAAAATTATAAAAAAAATATGGTAAGCACACTTTTAAAAGTAAAACAAAAAAAATCTAGCCAACTAGATTTATAATATAAAGTACATATCATCATCAAATCACAACTTGGTGATCATGAAAAACAAGAAAACATGATTAATAAATAGGACAAAATGAATATGGAAACAGATAAATAAAAAGATGATAGAACTAATATCCACAAATATTAAATCAGCCATTGAGACAGAGAGACAGTGCAAGCAGGTGGTGTGCTGGCCTTGTGACAGCAAACTAGGTTCTAATCCCTGACACCACAAATGGTTTCTCAAGCATGCCAGGGGTCATTCCTGAGCACAGACCCAGGATTAACCTTTCAACACCACTTAAGTATCCTCTCCCCACCCCCAGAAAAACTTTTATCAGTAAACGTTCAACAAATTAAAGTAAATACACCCGTGAGGTAAGAAAGGGAAGACATACAAAAGACAGAAATAGAGAATGGAGCAGTGCCACAGGGGTAAGGCATTTGCTCAGCATGCAGCCAACCTGGCTTAACCCCCCAGTGCTCTGACACTGCAGATGGATACCTGAGGATCCCAGGCATCCCATATATTCCCTAGGCATCTCTGGGGGTGACCTAAACACTATAAATAAGTAAATAAAAACCCAAATAACCTTTCTAATGATGAAAGCTAGACTATTTTAAAACATTTTTAATTTTAAAGGTATCGTTTTTCATCAGAAAATAACAGCAAACTTGAATAGATAATAATATAAATAGGGACCATCTCATGTCAATGAGAGAAGGACAGAGACAGATTAAAAATAATTAATAAAGGGTTTCGCAGATCTACGGAATAAAAATCAATGCATGTAACATGGAATTACAGGGACAGGAGGAAAAGTAATAAATTTTATGAAATAAAGACAACACTTGCTTTCAGATTCTCACATACACAAGTATCAGAATTAATTCTAAAAAAAGAGAGATGGGAGGGGGAGGGAATAGGGGACATCGGTGGTGGGAAATGGGCACTGGAACACTATGTGACCGAAACCTCCAAACAAGAACAACACTGTAATTGTATATCTCACGGTAGTTTAATAAAATATTAATAAAAAAGAACCTGCCATAGAGACAGGCGAGGGTAGGTGGGGAGGGATTGGGGACAGTGGTGGTGGAAATGGGCACTGGTGGAGGCGATGGGTGCTAAAACATTGTATGACTGAAACCCAAATATGAACATCTTTGTAATTGTATATCTCACAGTGGTATAATAAAATATTTTTAAAAATAAAAAGAGAGATAGGAAAATCCCAAATAAGGTATCCATCAAATGTCTATAACAAGTGAAAACAAGGAAACCCTTAAAAATTTAAAGAAATGACATTTTATACATAAGAAAAAGAAAAAACTTTAAATAAATAAAGGCTCCATAAAATAACAAAATATTCTTAAAGTGCTAAAAAGAAAAATCATTTGAATTTGAGGAAAAAAGATAAAAATAGTTGGTAATAAAGATAAAAATAGACTTCTGTTGAAACTATGCAAGCCAGTAAATAATGCAGGTATACAATTGAAGTTCTGAAAGAACTATCAGCACAGGATAGACACCAAGTGAAACTAACAAAAGTTGAACTGCACAAAGAAAAAGCGAATGATCCAAAAGTGTGCAGTAACAAATCTTTCTCATCTTTGTTATGAGATAACTGAATATTTAAAACAACCAATGTCAATGTACTGCAGTGCTCATATTACATATAGAAATAGAAAATATTTTCAACACATAACTAATAATCATTTTTCAGAATAAAGAAGTAAATTAGTAAATATTAACTTTCTCAAAGTAAAAAATATCAAAAATGGTTCCTAAAAGCATGAAAAGATTATCATCAGAATTTTTTCCAAATTCAAATGTAAGTTATAAGATTCCATATAAAACTCACTTAAAAAAAGGAGTATATCTGGGGCTTGAGATAGTGCAGTGGGTAAGTGCTTGTCTTGCTTTGTGCCCAACATACTTTCGATCCTCGGCATCCCATAAATTTCCCTGAACACCACGAGGAGTAATTCCTGAGTGCAGAGCCAAAAGTTACCTCTGAACATCAGCATCACTGGTGTTATACCAAAACAAAACTAAACAAATTTACAGAATCTGGTAGCATTTGGTATTGGTGATAGTGCCTATAAACAGGAATTCATATCCTGGTGATACAACTAATGTGTGAAAATTGCATTGTCTAGTAAATTGCCACTCAAAATTTAGCCTATGGAGAAACTCTTGAGTATATATAATAGGATATCCATATATGAATGCTTAGTCAGTACAATTTATGTTGGAGTGAAAACTCAGAAAGTTGGGCCAGAGCTATAGTCCAGCAGGTAGGGCGTTTGCCTTGCATGCAGCTGACTCAGGTTCGATCCCCAGCATCCCACATGGTCTCCCACACAATGTCAGGAGTGATTCCTTAGCGCAGAGCTAGGAGTAACCCTGAGCATCACTGGGTGTTACCTAAAAAGCAAAAAAAAAAAAAAAAACCAACTCAGAAAATTAGAAATAGACTAATGATTGAGTGGATAAGTTAATTATGGTGTAGTCTACAATAGTACACCTTACTCCACTGAAAAATGTAATCTATAGTTACAAATCACAGAACCATAACCATAAGAGAAACTACATTTTCATCTTCATTGATACCATCACTTGAATCACATGAATCCCGCTTACATCAATTTGCTCAGCGGGCGCCAGTAACATTTCCATTGGACCCTATCACATGCCAATGTAGCCCAATGGTATCTGGTTGACTCAGGAATATGAAGAGCTTCAAACCATTCCTTCAGGATCTTGATGAAGAAGTCTGACCATCTTGTAGATGGGTGGCCACATGATCTTTTGACATCCCATGGGATCCAGTCGGTAACAGCGCTAGTCCAGCGGTTGTCTCCAAATCGCATTACATGTCCAGCCCATCTGATTTTCGATGCCTTGGCAAACGAGACAGTGTCCCTGATTCTGGAATAGCGACGGAGGTCAGAACTCCGATTCCTTCTCTCACTTGAGTGAGGTGTGATATTCCAAGCATAGCTCTTTCGATTCCTCTCTGGGAGACCCAAATAGCATTCTCATCCTGCTTTCGTAGGGCCCAGGTCTCTGAGACGTATGTTAATGCAGGGAGAATGGTGGAGTCAAAGAGATGTGCCAGGAGTCAGAGGTTCTTTGTCCTTTTAGCTATTTCTTCGATGCCTTTGGAGGCATTCCATGCTGCTCTCTTCCTCCTGCACAGTTCATGTTTTAGGTCATTCATCATGTTGACTTCTCGACCTAGGTACACATAACTGCTGCATTCAGAGATGTTTGTTCCATTGAGAGTGAGTGGGGCCTCTGGAACTAGTTCATATTTCATGAACATAGCTTTGTTGAGATTCAGCTATAGATCTATCTTTCCACATTCTCGGTCAAAGTCAGCCAGCATTTGTGATACTTGGCTAATGTTTGGTGTTCTTAGAACGATGTCATCAGCAAAGTGGAGGTGGTGTAGTTGCCAACCATCTATCTTCACTCCCATTCCTTCCCATTCTAATTGTCACATGATGTTCTTGAGGGTGGCTCTGAAAATTTTTGGTGAAATGGTATCACCCTGCCTGTCAGGAACGCCACCGGGGTCCCCAACAGTACCGGGAAGCGAGTTCCCTTTTACCTCTGAAGCCTGCGCGGGAAATGGATGAAGACTCAGGAATCCGATGCAGTTTTAAAAGGCTTTACTTATCACAGGCTCCAATATACCGTCCAAGAGCAGGGAAAACCTCCGGACTCTGGGTTCCCAGCTAGGCACCAGCCACGTAGGCCAAGATGGCTGCCACCACGTGTTGAGGCCCAACAGAGAATGGAGAGGACGGAGAAACAAAATGCCCAGGGAAGCCAAAATGGCAAAAAAGAGAGAGAGAGAGAGAGAGAGAGAGAGAGAGAGAGAGAGAGAGAGAGAGAGAGAGAGAGAGAGAGAGAGAGAGAGAGAGAGAGAGAGAGAGAGAGAGAGAGAGAGAGGAAGCAGGCTGGTTTTATACCCATGCAACTCAGACCTCCCACTATTATGAGATAAAGGAAAGGTTAAATGCCCTTAGGTAATTTCTCCCATCGCCTCACCTAGACCCTATTATATGCTAATGTTTTGAGCCAAGATCTGCCTGGAAATGCCTTTATAGGGTAGAGAAGGGGGTTTCTGAGATAGCAAGTCTCTGTACCAAAGACTAATACTAATGCCAGTTAAATATTTCTCCAAGCCTTCACAAGTCTTGTCTACTTCACGGTAGTTTTGTATTGTTAGTTTGTATGTTAGTTGCCTTTAAGTTATCAGGGAGCCATGCTTGCTTGCTTGGAGGCAAAGAGCATTTCTCTCTGGTCTAATTACTTAGAGATCCAATGTGGCCAGGCAATATGCTGGTAAGATCTAGCTAGTCCCACAGTGATTGTGGTAGCATGAGAGAATATTTATACCAGCCAGTACAGAATACATGGTCAGATAAACTGCCACATTTAGACTACCCCCCTATCTACGAAATGATTTGCAGGAGGCAATCCAGAGCAGATGCAGAGGCTCTTAGAGGAGTCCTGCAACACCTGCCGAACCCCTCTTTTGACATCAATGATCACTTCCTTGTAGAATCATGAGATCCTGGTGGTGAATTCGTAATACAGCTCAAGAAGGATCTTGATGTATTGGATTTGAACACCCTGTTTGGCTAGGGCTTCGATGACCACTTCAGTCACATACAATACTAAATTCAGGACAAGCTAACTCAAATATTGTTCCTAGTTTGCTTTCAAAAATTTAAGCCCAGAATTTTTATCAAACCAAATTAAAATTCTTTCCTGATATAGACTCGCAGACATGGGGCAGAGCTGCAACTGGCTCTCCCTGTGACCAGCTGCTCACAAGGCGCCCGGGAGGGATGGTGGGTTCTAGTCCTGGCCCACCATCCCAGCAGAGCCTCGCAACAAGCCAGACGACCCCTCCACTCCATGAGGGCCTCCATTTTCCACATCCGACTTTTCTCTCGTCAGACCTCCACCCAGCAGACCAGCCTATTAGCACCCGGCTCATCGAGTCCCACCCTGAAGCAGTCTTTCTTAAATCCGGCTCAGGTATGCCGGTCCAGAGACTCGCAGACATGGGGCAGAGCTGCTACTGGCTCTCCCTGTGACCAGCCGCTCACAATGCACCCGGGAGGGATGGTGGGTTCTAGCCCTGGCCCACCATCCCAGCAGAGCCTAGCAACAAGCCAGACGACCCCCACTCCATGAGGGCCTCCATTTTCCACATCCGGACTTCTCTCTTGTCAGACCTCCACCCAGCAGACCAGCCTATCAGCGCCCGGCTCATCGAGTTCCACCCTGCAGCAGTCTTTCTTAAATCCGGCTCAGGTATGCTGGTCCAGAGACCCGCAGACATGGGGCAGAGCTGCTACTGGCTCTCCCTGTGACCAGCCGCTCACAAGGCGCCCGGGAGGGATGGTGGGTTCTAGCCCTGGCCCACCATCCCAGCAGAGCCTCACAACAAGCCAGACGACCCCCCCACTCCATGAGGGCCTCCATTTTCCACATCCGGACTTCTCTCTTGTCAGACCTCCACCCAGCAAACCAGCCTATCAGCGCCCGGCTCGCCGCGGCTGCAGCGACCATGCAGTTCATCAATAAATGCTGGACTTAGAGATGTCTACAAGAGTATGCTACCTGCACGGCAGAGCCTGGCAAGCTACCCGTGTTGTATTTGATATATATGCCAAATACCAGTAACAATTATAGACCTTATTCCGGAATGGATTGAGGCTCTTTATGTTCCTGGAGCAAGCAGATGCCTTGGGCTCTACTAGCATGAGACAGGACATATGGAGATGTTACTGGGGCCCGCTCGAGCAAATCAATGATGAACGGGAAGACAGTGATACAGTGACAGTGATATAGTTTATACTTGGCTATCTCTGCATCTGATTCTACTGACCATCTACTCCTTATATTGAGTATAGGCCAAATTTCCTTATCATTTGTCATGGCTCAAATGTATTGTGTGCCCATTATTATAAAAGAACATTATATGGAAAAGAACATTGGGGTTAGAATAATTTTTACCCGAGATACAGTATGCTCTACTTCTGTCATGCCATTCACACAGTATGCTGAATGCATTCAACCAGCAGAATAACTGAGTTTGGGCTCGATTACAGTTTCTTACTCACTGGCTGGAAAGGTTTGTTGGAAACAAGACTTCCTTTAACTAAGACTCGACAGCTCTGTATTCACAGAACCTCAAAGATTTCTGTGTGCAGTATAGTACCACCACTAGCAGTCTGAAAATGAGAGGTACTCTGTTGCCCCCCTGCAAATGTCAGCTTCTAGATATTCTGTGGAGTCCCTTCACTACCTAGTGCTACTAATGGAATTTAGTGTCCCAGGCAACTTTTGATGCTCTCCTGTGGAGGGCTGAGATGATTCATTGAATGGCAGGACTTGAAAATCTCACAGATTTTTGTCTCTTTCCTCAAATGTCCAGTGTTCAGCGTAATCTTTCCTGTTCATGGGGCTGGAGTGACAGCACAGTGGATAGGGTGTCTATCTTGCACACTGCTGACCCAAGTTGCCGCTCCAGCATCCCATATGGTCCCCCCGAGCACCGCCAGGAGTAATTCCTTCGTGCAGAACCAGGAGTAACCCCCTGAGCATTGCAGGGTGTGATACAAGAAGAAAGGAAAAAATAAATTTCCTGTCCTTAAGGAAGGCTGGGAGAGCCTTAATGATTTCATTCCATTCTCCTTCCTCACCCAGCCTGCAACACTTTACCTCCATTGTTTTACCCAGCCTGCAAAATTTTACCTCCAAAATCTGGGGAAAGAGTTGGTAGGTTTGTGTAGACTAGCTCTTGGTCTGGGCCTCTTGAAACTGACCCATCACACTAGCTCACACACAAACACTAAAAATTTGCTGCTTTTGCCATTATCTGTGGTGTTAGAATCCTATTGTTCTATGAGAAAGTAGTCATGGATTTTTTTTTTCTTTCCTGGGGACGGCTAAGGGCTTTCTGGATGTTAGTTCCTTGCTTTTCTTTTATATCTTCTGCACTATGATTCCACTGAAATAATAAATTTGTGTTCTGGAATCATGAATCTGGAATTGTTCTCACAGTTGGAAAGCAGTGACACAACGTTTGTTGCAGTGTAGTGGAATGCCCAATAAATATTTCTGTCTTAGAGACCCCAAGTTTTTAAAAAATGCTTTTAAAATTTTTTTTTCAGTGACAAATAGTTAGCTGACTCCACCATAGCTGGTTCTGGGGCTTTGCAGCTTAAGGCCATTTTCAAGTCATTAGGTCAGGGTCTAATGCTAAAGAGGTTCCTCATGTGCAAGGCATAAAAGATTGGGTGAAGGAACAGATAAGTCAGTTTGATTCTAATAACTCTTAGGATATCTTTAGGAGTCCAATGCTATCTAATTTGGGCACTTTTCTCTTATCCGCCATGGGACCCAATATGGGACAATTAGAACTTACCAGGAGGAAACCACCTTGACTGAAACCCAAACATGAACATCTTTGTAATTGTATAGCTCATGGTGGTGGTATAGTAAAATATAAAAAAAGAAAAAAAATGGAAAATTGCCTGCCATAGATGCAGGCTGGGGGAGGAGGGAATCATAGGACATTGATGGAGGCAAATGGACACTGGTGGAGGGATGGGTACTGGAACACAGTATGGCTGAAACTCAAATATGGACACTTTTGTAATTGTATATCTCACAGTGGTAGAATAAAAAATTAAGAAAAAATATTTAAAAAAGAGATCAGCATTAAAATTAAATGAACTGTATAACAAAAGTAATCAATTATTTTTAGTTTTAGATATACAAAATTTTGACACTAATCCTATCATCAGTGTCAACTTCCCTATAACAGTACTCGAAATTTCCTCTGTACCCCAACCCCCATCTCTTTCCGACCTGTCAACTTGACAGGCACATTACAAAGTTTCATTGGTTGCAGCTTAGTTCACATGTTTTCAGTTCTATTGAGTCTGTGTTTTGATATATGGGTATACCCCCTTACTCATATTACCAACATCTCTGAAGCCCTGATGCCTGTTCACCTATTACTTTGTGTTCTCTTCCACCTCAACCCCCTTTTGATTTCTTTCGTTTTCTGTACTTCTCTTCTGAAAACACTGGATCAATGATGATCTAGCACCCCCTTTTACTACAATATATTTTATCATCTTGTAAAAAACACATTTTTAAGGAAATAAGTTTAACCCTACAAGAATAAGTCAGATGTTTATTTCATTTTCTATTCTACTGAATTACATAGCAAATCTTTACAGCTTATATTGATAACTAATTAAACAAGTAATTATAGATTATTAACCTATATGCCAAGTGTTATAAATATTGGGGTAGGACATTAAATAAAATCACAGTTCTTGTCGGGCAATGCTTACACTTCGCTGCAGGAAACAGATTTTATACCAAAAATTCCAGTAAATACTGTAAAATCTGAAATCAACAGTAAAGCTCTGCTTAAAAGGAATAGATTCTATGAAAGTATTCAACAGAAAAGGCATACCTAAATGGGTGGAGTTGGGGAAAGGATGGCCTAAATTTGATATATTAAGAATAAACAAGGTAGGCAAAACTTGGGTAATTAATTGAGTGGGAAGATGTGGTTCAGAAAAAATAAAAACAGCTAGAAAGGTTGTGAGTCAAGTGTTGCCTTTGCAACTTTAGAAATAGTAGACTGAGAGGCAGAAATTGAGTCAGATGATGATTTTGAGAAGAGGTGGAGAGGAATGCAGAGGTCTGGCCATAAAGTCTCAAACGACTGAAGTATTCTGGTCTTCATCCTAAGAGCAATGGGAAGCAATTACAAAACTATTCAGAGGAGGAACTGGGGAGAGCAGTTGGAGTGTGGTTTAAGTGGAGCAACATTTTGAAATATCATGCTATTTCTAATGTGAAAAGTTTGGAGTAAGCTAGCATGCATGAAAGACCACTAGTAGATGTGGTTGGAGAAACAGCTTTGTGTACCCAAATATTATTATCAAAGAATGAAAGAAGTGGGCTGTCACTTGAAATATTTCCTATAGGTGGTAAGGCCATTTTGATGAATAGGTATTACCCACAAGTTCTGAATACAGTCTTTTATGTGGTAAATCTTGATTACAAGAGAATGTGGGAAGAGGAAAGAGAGAAGAAAGCATACATTTATGCTCTTGCATCACACTTCATAATAAAGACATTAATTGATCTCATAGGTTTCCTGTCTGGTACACAGAAGGAGGTTGGGTTGATTAATAGGAACTTCCACTCTTTTTTATTTAATAGTGTGATAATAAAGGGGGTCTCTATGTTCACCTGAATAGGCAATTTATGCTTCATTAAATCTTCCTCTCATTGGTGCACTTCAGGTGTTTCAATTAGATGGCAGTTCTATTTTGAATGGTTCTTTCAAGCGTGATAAGATGCCAGTGACAAGATGCAGTGAGTTTCTGGAGGAGCAATAGAATTTAAGCACCCACTATGCCTAGGAGACACCACATCTCACTTCTTATAATGCTCAATTGAACCCTATGGTTCATACATATTCATAATTCGGAAAAAGCTATCTTATATAAATGATCAAACATCACAGAATTCATCAATGGGAGATTCAGTTAATGCTTCAGAATTAGAAATCTATTTGTGCATAAGAGAAATGTTTACTTCATCTAGCACATTTAAGGATTAGGCAGCTTAAAGGTTTGTTTATTTTAATTAGAGTACATATCAAGTATTAACTCTTCAGTTAATACTTGATGTGATTTAAATATAATCTGCAAATAAATAAATCTGACACAATGTAAAACTAGAAGACTTTCATTTTTTATAAAGCTGTATAGTAAGCTGTATGTATGAATGTTTGGTTTGAGTAAGTGTAGTTTTCCTTCAAGAGTGAACTGCATTCTTTCATTCCTATTTTGACTTGAATTTACACAAATGTGATTTTATGCAAGTACCTTAACCACTGATGTCTTCATAAAGAATCAAACAGCCTTTAATTTCATCAGTGAAAGGCTTTAACTTGTTTCTTTAGCTTCTCTTTGAAGTTAATACTAAAACTATCACTCTCTCCTTTGAAAGTGAGCGCTTAAAATGTTTTGAAGTTGCTTCTATTTATACACAAATAAAGTCATATAAAATGAATCTTCCAACTTGTATTTCAGAAGACATTAAGTCTTCAAGCAAAATTTAGCCTTTGTGAATCGATGTTCATAATTCATTGATAGTAAGGTTCAAATTTTATCATTGGTTTCTTCACCACTTTGCATAATGTCTAATAAAATGCCTTCTCCACTTTATTTTTTTTAACTTACTGACATCCACATGTCTTGAAAATTGTGCTAGTGATGTGGTAGTCTCTTCATATTAACATGAACTCTGTCAAGGTGGAAAGCATAAATGTTTGAAGACATTTAACCATGTGAGTCAGTTGTTCAAGTTAATTCCAAAAGAAATTTCAATGAAAATGTAGATTTTTAGAGATAAGATGGGAAAACCCACAGAAGCCCACTCAGACTATCAGTGATGTTGTTGGTAAGTGCCCAGCTGATGGATTTAATTACTCATCAGCAGTTTTATAATTCCATCATCTTCCTCTATGTTTGAGCAAAAATCTGTTACAAAATGGCCTCTTTCATTTGTTTACTATATTTTACTCACAAAGTCCTTTGAACTGCTGACATTCGTTTCACTGTGTAGACTTTCTTTCACATGAGCCATAACTTCCCCCTGCCTCCCTGCCCCCACACTTCCCTTAAACAAACATCCTTTTTAAAAGCAAATAGAATCTCTGCCCTCCATTTTTTGTTTGACTTCCCACACATTGCTGCTAACTGTTGCCAAAACACAGATGGGAGACAGGCTTGCACTCTTCCTCTGGTGACTTTTTCACAAGATCTCCTGTGATTTATTACCCTAAGCAGAAATTGTTCCTTTTAATGTCTACCCCCCAACCCTGCAGCCCCAGGAATTAGTTTTTTGTGCTTAACGCCCTTTTGACAACAATAGTTCTGTCCTGACAAAGCATACACCAACAAAATGGCCAAGTGTATGGTTAAAACAATTCACAATTTGTTTCTGTCTGATTTTGCATCTTCTAAGTGAGCAGAAAAAGTCAAAAAGGAAAAGAGGCATTTTTGAGCCCACTAATAATCTTTGCTGCAGCGAGTCATCCCATAAAGGTAGGAGATGATTCCTTCAGTTCTTCATTATTCACCATTGTCTTGCTTTATCACTGAGGCAAGGAGACTATAGATGGTGGTACTCAGATGTGGGATTATTTGACCACACCTGCTTTGGCATGCAACCATGCAATGATGGCACTGCAAATTCAATGCCTCTTGGAAAGGAGGAAGTTTATTCTGCAGTGTGTAGCTGGGATGAGAGTGCAGATGTCTGTTACACAGAGAAACTATTTACAACCATAGGCCATATGAAACTCTACCTAGTATAATCATACAAGGTAAGAATTTCTATCATCAAACCTTACATTTTGGATCTGTCATTCTTAACTTTACCTATCTTTATAAAAATAAGTTTCCTTAGGGGCTTGAGGTATAGCTAAAAAGCATAACGCCAGCCTTTCAGGCACGAGGTCATGAGTTCAATCCCCATCAGGACCCCACATGCAGATGTGTTCCTGACAGCTTTGGCATTTGGATCCCCAGAGACATAACACAGTGTTTCATCCTTGACACACCGCAACCAAACATGTGAGAACAAAATAGCTAAAGGTGAAACCTTTTTAGTGCACATCGCAGCTAAAGTGTACAGTGCTCAGAAGCACAGCAAAGAAGTGTGCAGTATCCGAGTCTACCGCAGCCAAAGTCTATTGAGTGAATCTGGTTGTCACAGCAGCAACTACAAAGGCAAGGGGAAGAATATCTCCTTAATCCAATTATCCAAGGACAGTTTAATAGATAAAGCAGCTATGGTACACACACACACACACACACACACACACAAACAGTAGAATACTATATAACTCTAAGAAAAGATGGAATCATTCAAGTTGCTGCAATTTGGATAGAACTGGAAGACATCATGTTAAATGAAGCAAGTCAGAGGGAGAAGGACTAGATGCTCTTACTCATCTGTGTTGTATGGGAGCAAAAAGGTTTCAACATGGAAGTTTTCAAATGATGATGAACCCTTGTCCCTGAATTACAGAGCTGAAAATACCAAGAAAAGGGTGTGAGTGTGGATGGAGGCTATGATGAGGTAGAGTGAAAGTAACATAAGGTCACTGGTGAAAGGTCTTGGTCATTTTTCTGGGGCTGAGGTAAGGTAACTTGCACTTAAAAAGCTTGAGGGTTAATATTGTAAACATGTGACCCATAATGACAATCATTAAATTTTTTGGAAAAAAGGTTAGGAAATGGGCAGGGAATTAAAATATGGCCTTGGTGGAAAGATGCTGACACTGATTGTGGTCACTGAGTTGGAAAGTTGTCTACATGAAAGTCTATTATTTATAATATTGTAAATCATAATGCCTAAGAAAAATAATTAAAAAAAAACCTGTTTCCTTAGAATTAAAAATAGGTTGTTGTTGTTGTTGGCATCTCCATTGTATACAGTGATACTCAGGAATTGCTCCTGGCTCTGCACTCAGGAATTACTCCTGGGGATTATAAATAGATGCCGTTGATCAAACCCAGGTTGGTCTTCTGCGAACGCCTTACCTATAGGTTATTGTTCTGGCCTCAACACTAGGTTTCTTTACAATCTTATTATTTGTCATTAAATAACCCATTTGACAGCTAAGTCTTCAAGAAATATGTCTACTATATATTTCAATATAAATAATTCAATATATAATATGTAATAGATTTATAGGATTTGAAATATATGGAACATATACCTATGTCAATATACTTTCTTGATATACCTACATATTTTAGGGAGTAAGAATCAATAGGTCAGGCTTCACAGCATCTGGGTTTTAGTTCATATCTTCTCTATTTACTAATAGCACAAGTATGTATCCTGTATATTATTGCTGTTGTTGACCAAATATTTTGGCACTTCCTCTTGCAGTCACAAGGTAAGATCTAACTTTTCTGCTTCTTTGAAGTGTTATGAAGTCTAATGACTTGCCTGGTCATTGAAATGTAAACATAAGTGGTTTGGTTTGCACCAATGTGGGAATTTTAGGGGCCAGTGTTCATCTCATGATATTCCTTTCCCATCACTGTGAGGACCACAGATGCACACGAGTGATGAAGCCTCTGTGAATCTAGGTTTCTGAGTTATCTGAATAAGCATGGATGCCTTACAACTCTTCATGGGTCCCTTATGTAGCAATGGCCCCCTAACATGCTACAAATACAATAAAATACACATGATTTTTCAATAAAGAATATTATGCAACACACCTGCTATTACCATGGAACACTATTAAACATAATACCTAATAATATCCAAAACAATTTGTTTTCAGCCTAACAGACTTCAAGCAGCCTTGCCTTGCCTCTTACTTGACATTGAGTTCCTAGAATCTGTCACTGCTATCATGTGGTGTTAAAGTATAAACTTTCCAAGTTTTGCGTTTGTCCAGCCTTGTTTAGGCTTACAACATCTCTGGGAAATTTGCATGGCATGTTTAGGCTTGAGCACCAGTTGTTGGCAATGGTAAATTAATTTCATGGTAATGTCCAAATGGCAACAAATGCAAGATATCTTGGCATTAAGAGAAATATTTTCGGGACAAAGCAGTGGGTGAAAAGAGAAAATATTCTTGTCAATTTGAGTTTTAAGCAATTGTTTAATAAGTATTAGGAGAATTCACAGTAGCACTCTCTGGAGAACTTCAGAGGTTTAAGAGCAAAAAACAAAAGAGACTTATCATCTGTGATTGACATTACACTGAAATTCTTCATACTCAAGTGTGATAATCATCTTTATTTGCTATGTTATCCAAACCTAATGCAGTGTGTTTCCCTGGAATGAGTAACAACTGTTTCCTATTTAAAATTGCTTTTGAATGTTTTAAGTTGGAAAGTCCAAGAAAAGGTAATCATGAGATAATAAAGAAACTAAAAGTCAAATTAAATATGTCTTATGTAGAGTATATATCTGTGTATAATATTACATATTTTCATTTTCATTTATACATAATGGTGTTATGTGACTGGAAAGAAATTTGAAAAATGTGTTAGTCTTGCCAGACATATATTTTATTTCAACCTATATAGAATTACAGAATATCATATACATCATAATTTTGGTGATTTTCCACAAATACAATAGGGTGGAAAACGATAGGTATCATGTTCAAGGTGGCAAGTTAGGGTCTATTCTAGGAATAGAAATTGTTTCCAGAAATTTGAAATTCTTAATTCTTTTCTATCATTCCTGCCCTGAATCATCTGAATCAAAGTGCCTAGATTATAAATTTGGAAACCAGATTAAGCATTTTCAATGAGGAAGAAAATAGGAAATGCTTTTCCTATCCTAGAATTTGTGGTGATATTGATAAATATCTGTACCAAATTATCAATGACTCAAAATGCACAGACCCAAATTTTCTTGTTTAAACTAGAACTAATGGGCAGGTTTTAATGGGGGTAGAAATTTATTTCCTGGCTCTTTGGGCTTCAAACTAATAGAAAGCTAGACTCAAATAAATTTAAACCCTCATAAAATGTATTTGTTGCCTCAAATGGAAGTTAAAATTGCTGTGGCCTGGCTGATCCAGTAACTCAAAAATGTTATGAAAATCCAGATTCTTCCTTTTCTCCTCTATAGTCTACACTGATAGCTTTCAGCCCATATCTCTGTCTCCAGTGGGAGCAAAGATTATATTTTTCACTTTGGATTAAGTTTCTCTACTGAATATGATTGGAAAATGTACATCACATATTACTAAGCAAAGGTCAGCCAGGGGAATATTGTGTTCAGACTGATTTCAGAACTGATTCCTCAAGCAACACTGCTAAGAAAGAAGGTTTAACATCAATGGCTTAGACAATCATTGAGTCTGAAATTAAAGTTCCCTCTCAAAGCAAGTTTGAGGTACATCAAGCATACTTACTATATAACCAGATATTTTTAGAAGATGCATAATGATTGAACACCCTTCCATGTGATAGGGATGGGCGGGACATACACTATGGTGCTCAGGGATCAAGTATGGCAGTGCTTGTTGTCTATATGCAGTGTTGGATCCAACTGATTAACCAAGGTTAACAGTATACAAGGCAAGAGCCTTAATTCCTGTACTCTCTCTAGTCAAGGTAGACACTGGTTTGGAAAAGCTGTCTGCATTAGAGTTTCAGGCATACTGTATTTTGTATAGTTGAAGACTAGTTTCAGGCATACTATATTTTCATACTATATTTTCACCTTCTATTCCACCACTTTATGACCCCAATCTCCACCATGACCTCAGTTTCCCTTTCACCCCTTAGAATGGATCTTTGACAGATAGAATTTTAAGTTTAATTACTGTAGCTTGGGTTCCACGCTTTCAGTAGTGCCGGTTCTACTGTTTTGGGTATATAGATAACTCACCTCTCTAGTGAAGTAAGCCTGATAAACGTGCCACCTTCAAAACAGCAATAACCCAGGCAATACTGAGTCAGAAATGCATAAACCAATTATAAAATGATATTCCTTGACTTGTTTTATATAGTCATGAAGATTAGTCCAGACTATCCAAAAGAGAAAAAAAAATTAGCTTTACTTAAGAGAATCAGGTGGTAGAGAGAGGATATTTTTTCCTAGTTAGGATTGTAGACTAGTTTCATTTGCCAAGACAGAGGTTTAATCTCTGCAGAGACAAGGTGCTGAAAAATTCCAGGTACATTGATTTTCAGGCTGAAAAATGAAGAAAGGGGGTGGGTATCCTCTCCACCCCACCTGTATTTTTGGAAGTACTGGCAGCCATGTTCATATACCGTATCAATTCACCCACTGACCCACTTCTACAGATCCTAAAGGTTCTAGACCATTTTGCCATATACATAGTTGTGTGACACCACCAATTTCCACAATGCCGAAACTCCAGTAGGAGCACATCGACTTAGATGGGAAAGTAATATAGAAGACAAGTAAACTCAACCAACAAAAACAATAATAAAGGAAAGCTCAACTAGCAACAAAACAGGTTACTAAAAATCTGCAGTCAAGCACTTAATGACCTCATGGTGTGATAAAAAATATTTTTTACAAATTTTCTTTTGAAGTTTTTTTAATAAGTTCATTAGCCATTTAGCTGAAACAAGCATCATAAAGCAAATTACTGTGTGCCTGCTTCTGGGCAGCATGGGGGTGGGTGGGAATATGAGGCCAATAGTGGACAGAAGATCACTCTGATGGTGAGATTGGTGTTGGAACACTGAGTGACCATAACAGCTTTATTATGAACAACTTTACAAGCCATGATGTTTAAATAAAGAACATGTGTGTATGTGTGTATATATGTGTGTGAACATATATAATATTTATGGGGAAACAAATACAGAAAGACATATTTCAAAATGCATAATGGAAGTTCAACACTTCTTTATGTATGTACCATGTGACTATAAAACTCCTCAGGACATATTCATGCCAAGTCCGAAAATGTAAAAAATATAAAGTAAAATAAAAATTCTGTTTTAAATAGCATTTGAGTACATTAAATTGTCAGCTCTTCGTGAATTTATATTGGCTATGGAAAAGTGAAAAATATCTGGAATTTCTTTTACCTGTATTATAAAATAGTTGTACTAAGTCTGATTGTCATTCTTAGGATACTTTTTTGATTCCAGTGGTTTTTACAATGCTAGAGTGACTAATATTGTTCACCAAATATGTCTACTATTTCCCATTTCAGTTGCCGAGGGCGTAACATCTCCATAGTCCTGTCTCATGAGAGAGCCAAGGCATGGCCAGGGAGTAACGAAGGGTTATAATGTTAGGTTTGGCTATCCGGGTCCGGCCAATTCTATGAATTCAAATATTTTAAAATTTTTGAAAGAGTACCTAATCCAATTAATGATTTAATAACAAAACAACTAGGGCAAACTATAGGCTACTTTGCATGTTTGCCAGAAGGTTGAGTGAATGAGGCCAAATTCTATTTGAGATTCTATTTAAGTTTGACCTGGTCTAGATCAAAGCTCTGTTCTAAAACCAGTACACTTCTAGTCAGCCCTGTGGGAGTGGGGGGTTTTTGAATTCTGAAGAGGCTAGACAAGGATGAAGAGGGTACAATTCACATAAATACAATCATGAAAGATAACTCAGAGCTGTATCTTTCAATTGGTGTGACAGTGTAATACTGGGTAGTAATAATCATGACAATTGTCATTTATTAGGAAGCAAGAAGGAAATCAAGGTATTGCCTTTGATATGTTTGTGGAAATGATTAAGTTAAGGATAGTTTATCAGAGCTGGGGCATTAGTACAGTGCCTTGCACACGGCTGACCCTGGTTTTATCTCCCAGCATCCCATATGGTCCCCTGAGCACCATCAGGAGTAATTCCTAAGTGCAGAGCCAGAATAATCCCTGAGCATTGCTGGGTATGACTCAAAAAGAAAAGGAAAGAAGGAATAAAAGAAAGTTTATTACCAGTACTTCTTGGCTGAGACGCAGCTGTGGGTCTGGAGTGGATGGGTCTGGATCTATTCTGGGGTTCCCGAAAGTCTTAGATAGCACTAGATTTAAGGATCAGGTTCTTACCAGGACCTTTCACATTTATACACTGTATACAGTTCTAGGCAGGTCATCCCAGTAAGCCTTAGCAAGAAGCCAGAGCATCCGACACATCGTGAGGTCAGTTGTTCTCAACATCCAGACTCCACAGTTCCTCAGAGCTCCACCCAAGAGAAATCTGATCTTTGTCTTTTAAGTTTCATCAGTAAATGCTCAAGATGAGAGCTTTCTACTGAGAGTATACCACCTACACAGCAGAGCCAGGCAAGCAACCCATGTTTTATTTGATATGCCAAAAAAACATTAACAAGGAATAGTTTGAGGCTCTTCTTGTCCCTGGAGCAAGCAGATGCCTTTGGGCTACACTTGCTTGTGGCAGGACATGTGGAAATGTTACTGGTTCCTGCTCGAGCAAATCGATGAACAACCGGAAGACAAGTGAAGTGAAATGTTAGATATGCTGATGTATTTTATCATATTTTATTTTTCTGTTTTTATTATATTTATTTTATTTAATCTGCATTCATATGAAGTAGTAGGAATTATTTTTCCTTTCTGGGGATAAAAACATGAAACATGGGAATTTGAAAAGCTTGCACAAAAACACAGCTAATAAAGATAGAGGCATAGAACTCACTGCATATATGAAATGCTTTTGTTTAGCGAAGGGTTGAAATTGTAGTTGATGGGGTTTTACCAGATCATTAAAGTTGCCTTCCAGGGGGCCAGAGTGATAGTCCAGCAGGTAGGGCGTTTGCCTTGCAAGCAGCCGGCTCATGCCAGCCCGGGTTGGAGTCCCGGCATCCCATACGGTCCCCCGAGCACCGCCAGGAGTAATTCCTGAGTGCAGAGCCAGGGGAAACCCCTGAGCATTGCCAGGTGTGACCCAAAAAAAGCAAAAAAAAAAAAGTTGCCTTCCAATATTTTTTTTACCTATAATCTCAAGTGCCTCAAACCGTTCATTCAGGATCTTGACGAAGAATTCAGGGTATAAGAATTCAATTCTTTATGGATTTTTAAATACACAACACATTATACTTATTGATTATTAGTGCAATATTGTAATGTTATCTAGAGAGATTATTTTTCCTCATCTGAAACTTATAGCAGGGCTTCCTCCTGGCTCTGTGCTCAGGAATCACTTCTAGTGAGGCTGGGGGGAACCATATGTGGTACCTGGGTTTAAACCTGGGTCGACTGCATGCGAGCAAGTGACGTACCTGTTATTATAGCTCCAACCCTCCACCTTTAAACCTTTTGTGTATATGAATTTGAATCCTTTTTATAGCTCTTCAAGTGAAATTATGATACTTATGACTCATTTCACTCATTCTAATGTCTAATGATTCATCCATAGTGTCATTTATTGCAGAATTCTCTTTTTCTTTAAAAAAAACTGACTAATATCTCATTATGCGCTTAATAATATATTTTATTGGGTTTCTTTGTTTTGTTTGTTTCTGGGGTCACACCCAATGATGCTCAGGGGTTCCTTCTGGCTCTGCATTCAGAAATTACTACTGGTGGTGCTCAGAAGACCAAATGGGATGCCGGGATAAACCTGGGTTGACCTTGACCACATGCCAGGCAAATGCCGCCCCTGCTACACAATTGCTCCAGTCCCAATAATATATTTTCTTTACTCGTTCACTATATATTTAGGACATTTCCACTATTGTGAATGGTTCTATTGTGAATAATACTGCAGTGAACATAAGGTACTGGCACCTTTTAAAGATGCTGATTTAATTTTTATTTGGGGGTGTGTGGTTGGGCCACGCCAGACTGTGCTCAAGGCTTTCTCCAGGCTCTGTGCTCAGGGATCACTCCTGGCACAACTCAGCCATCTGTAGGATTGGGGATTGAATTTGAGTCAGCCATGTTCAAGGAAAGCACCCTGCCCACTGTACTATCTCTTTGGCTCCTCTTGTTTGATATTTTAAAAGTATTTATTCTGAACTAGAATCACTGGATTGTATGGTAGTTTTATAGTTTTATTTTGTTATTTGGGGGATAGGGATCATTTCTGGTTCTTCACATAGGAATTACTCTTGGTGGTGCTCAGGGGGATCATAGGGAATATCAGGAATCAAACAGGAGTCTGCCTGGGCAAGGCAAATATTCTACCCATTGTACTATTGCCCGGCCGGTAGTTCTATTCTTTATTTCTTGAGGAACCTCCATACTATTTCCCACAGTGCGGTGTTCCATTGCATTCTTACCAATAGGGGGCACGTGTTTGTATTTCTCATCACCAACACTTGTCCTTTGCATATGTTTTGTGTGTGTCCACTGCTGGTGCTCATGGGCCTGGGGCCATTCACTCTTGATGGTGTTCAGGGACTACCCGGGAGCCAAGGACCTTGTATATGCAAGAAATGTGCTGTACTGCTGGAGACATGTCTCCAGCAATAAATAACCAATGTGTGTTTGGCGGGCAGAAAGGGCATAAATAGTACCAGAGATTAAAACCAGAGTCTCATCCATGTGATATGAGACTCTCACCAAGTCACATCCTTGGCCATCCAAGACTCTCTACCATCAAGACACATCCTTGACCATCTTTGGGAGGTATGCTTTGGGCCCTCCCCAGTTCTGCTCAGGACTTACTCCTGAATCTGTGCTCAGAATCACTTCCTGTAGAGCCAGGAATAAAGCCAAGGTTGGCTGCATGCATTAACACCCCTACTATCTCTCTAGCCTCATAGTTGGCCATCCTTGGAGATTTTGTTTGGTGGGAAGAGGGTACACCTGACAATGCTCAGGGGTTAATCCTGGTTTGTTGTCAGGGTTTATTCTGGTGCTGGGACCTAAACCCTGGCTTTCAGGGGGCCAGAGCGATAGCACAGCTGGTAGGGCATTTGCTTGTATGCGGTCAACCCCGGTTCGATCCCTGGCATCCCATATGGTCCCCTGAGCACTGCCAGGAGTAATTCCTGAGCAAAGAGTAACCCCTGAGCATTGCCAGGTGTGACCCTAAATAAACAGACAGACAGACAGAGAGATAGACAGATAGACAGATAGATTAGATAGATAGACAAACAGACAGACATAGACAGACACAGACAGACAGACAGACAGACAGACAGACAGACAGACAGACAGACAGACAGACAGACAGACAGACAGACAGACAGACAGATAGATAGATAGATAGATAGATAGATAGATAGATAGATAGATAGATAGATAGATAGATAGATAGATAGATAGATAGATAGATAGATAGAGATAGATAGATAGATATAGACAGACAGACTGATAGACAGATAGACAGATAGATGATAGATAGATAGATAGATAGATAGATAGATAGATAGATAGATAGATAGATAGATAGATAGATAGATAGGTAGATAGATAGATAGGTAGATAGATAGATAGATAGGATAGATAGATAGATAGATAGATAGATAGATAGATAGATAGATAGATAGATAGATAGATAGATAGATAGATAGATAGATAGATAGATAGATAGATAGATAGATAGATAGATAGATAGATAGATAGATAGATAGATAGATAGATAGATAGATAGATAGATAGATAGATAGATAGATAGATAGATAGATAGATAGATAGATAGATAAACCCTGGCTTCCAGCATGCAAAGCACACACTCCAGGCCTTTTTTTCTTTTTCTTTTTGGGTCACACCCAGAGAAACTCAGGAATTCTCCTGCCTCTTCACTCAGGAATTTCTCCTGGCCGTGCTCAGGGAACCATATGAAATGCCATGTATTGAACCCGGGTCAGCTGCTGCAAGGCAAACGCCCTAACACTGTTCTATCACTCCGGCCCCTGAGTTATCTCTCTAAGTCTTTGCAAATTTTTTAAAAGCCATCTTAATAGACATGCGGTACATGTCATGAGTTTGATTTGCCTTTCCCTTGTTTTGATTGTTTTCTGTCATATGCCGTTGGCACCTTTTATTTTAATTTGCTCATCATTTCTCTCTGAAGTCCACACCCTCCTTTTACCACTGGGTATTTGTTTTGTTTTATTGTTTATATTTTTGCTTTGTTTTTTTGGTCAAACTCAGCAGTGTTCAAGGTTTACTACTGGTTCTGTGCTCAGGGATGACTCCTAGTGGCATCACGAAACCATCTGGGGTGCTGGGATCAAACTTGGGTCGACCCCATGCAAGGCAAGTGCCCTGTCCACTGTACTCGCTACCTCTCTGGCTTTTTGTTTACTTTTGAATTCCTTTCATATTTTGGAGATTAACACATTTTAAGACATAGGATTTGCAAATATTTTCTCCCATTCTGTAGGTTTTGTTTTCATTAGATTGTTTCCTTTGTTGTGCAGAAACTCTAATGCAGAAACTCTTAGTGTTAGAACAATTCTGCTGGTTATTATTTTTGTTGTCTGTGCTTTTGGTATCAGGTTCATAAAAGTATTATAAAAACACAAACTTCATCGAGTTTTTCCTCTGCTTTTCTTTTTTTCTAACACTTGTGCATTTCCAGGTCATATGTCCAGCTCTTTAATCCATTTTGACTTAACTTTTGTATTATAGTATAAGGTAAAGGTCCACTTTCTTTCTTTTCTTTTGTACGTGGGAATCTAGTTTCCCAACACTGTTTGTTGGAGGAATGTTTGTTTCTTCCTTACAGATTCAGTGCAATCTCTATCATTATCCCAAAGACTTTTTTTTTAAATCAGAATAAGAAAAAGCAGTTCTCAAATTCCTATGAACTACAAAAAAACCCAAGTTGATGTTGAGAAAGAGCAGAGCTGGTGGTATGACACGACTTCATTTAAAAATATTAGGAGCAGGAGCTATAGTCCAGCATTAGGGCGTTTGCCTTGCATGCAGCCAACCCGGGTTTTATTCCGGCATCCCATATGGTCCCCCCAGCACCGCCAGGAGTAATTCCTTAATGCAGAGTCAGAAGTAACCCCTGAGCATTGCTGGGTGTGACCCAAAAAGAAAAAAAAAGTATAATGATGATATGGGAGGGTGATATAGCTTTATATCCAAAACATAGACCCAACAACACTGAAATCAAGACCTAAGCTGCAGCCACTTGGAACTTTGTAGTTTGCCTGTCAAGTTGACAAGCTGGGAGAAAAGGTGGAGGCTGGAGGAGGAAATACAGGAAGTTGACACTGGTATTGGCCTTGGTGTTGAAGTATTATATGGCTAAAATTCAATTTTAGAGACGCTCAGACATGGCGCAGAGCTGCTACTTGCTCACCCTGTGCCCAGCTGCTCATGAGTCGCCCGGGAGGCATGGCGGGTTCTAGCCCTGGACTGCCACCCCAGCAGAGCCTCACAACAAGCCAGACGACCCCCCTACTCCATGGGGGCTGCCACTTTTCACATTCGGACATTCTTTTCATCACAACTCCACCCAGCAGACCAGACTATCACAGCCCGGATCATCGACACCCATCCTGCAGCAGTTTTTTTTTCAATCCGGCCCAGGTATGCTGAACCAGAGACTCTCAGACATGGGGCAGAGCTGCTACTTGCTCTCCCTGTGCCCAGCCGCTCTTGAGGCGCCCTGGAGGTATGGCGGGTTCTAGCCCTGGCTTGCCACCCCAGCGGAGCCTCACAACAAGCCAGAAGACACCCCCTCGACTTCATGGGGGGCCACCCTTTTCCACATCCGACTTGTTTCCGTCACACCTCCACCCAGCAGACTAGACTATCACAGCCTGGATCATCAACACCCACCCTGAAGCAGTTTTGGTTTTTCAATCTGGCCCAGGTATGCTGAACCAGAGACTCTCAGACATGGAGCAGAGCTGCTACTTGCTGGCCCTGTGCCCAGCCGCTCATGAGGCACCCGGGAGGCATGGCGGGTTCTAGTCCTGGCCTGCCACCCCAGCAGAGCCTCACAACAAGTCAGACTACCCCCCTACTCCATAGGGGCCGCCATTTTCCACATCTGGACTTCCCTCTTGTCACAACTCCACCCAGCAGACCAGAGTATCACAGCCTGGCTTGCGCGGCCGCTAGCGGACACGCCGTTCATCAATAAATGCTTTATTTAGAGGTGACTACAAGAGTATGCCACACGCACGGCAAGCCTGGCAAGCTGCTCGTGTCGTATTTGATATGCCAAATACCAGTAACATTTATATTAGGTCATTCCTATGACCTAATATAATGGTTTGAGGTTCTTTGTGTTCCTGGAGCAAGCAGATGCCTTTGGGTTCTACTAGCATGAGACAGGACATATGGAGATATTACTGGTGCCTGCTCGGATGATAAATGGGAAGATAGTGAAAATTCAATTATAAGTAAACTTGTAGATAGTAGTTCTTTATTTAAAAATATATATTAAATGAGTATGCCACCCGCATGGCAGAGCCTGGCAAGCCTTCCTTGTGTATTTGACATGCCAAATACCTGTAACAATTATAGACCTCATTCCCATGACCTGATGTAATGGTTTGAGGCTCTTTATGTTCCTAGAGTAAGCAGATGCCCTTGGGCTCTACTTGCATGAGACAGGACATATGGAGATGTTACTGGTGCCCGCTCGAGCCAATCGATGATGAATGGGAAGACAGTGCTGCAGTGATACAGTGATAGTCTCAAGTGGTGGTTTACAGACAGTTGCATTAAAAAACAAAAAAAGATAACTCCCTCCCTGTCTCACAAATGGAGGGTGTTTGCCTTGCACGCAGCCAACCTGGGTTTGATCCCCGCATCCCATATATCCCATATGGTCCCCCCAGCGCCGCCAGAAGTAATTCCTGTGTGCAGAGACAGGAGTCACAACCCTGAGCATTGCCTGGTGTGACCCAAAAAGAAAAAAAAAGATAACTCCCCAAGATATCATTTTAAAATTCAGAACTCTTCTTGACTTTTTTTTTTACTTTTAACTAGGAGGAGGGAAGAAAGGATAATGATGGTGAACAGGATAATAATAATGGGTATTACTGAATACTACTCAATGGCCAAGTAGTATTTGATCACTCTAATCCTCCAGATAGTAACAGATAAATATAATATATCCTCACTCTACAGATGAAGTCAATGAGGATAAAAGGGCTAAATAATTTCCTCCAAGATCTCACAACTACCAAATGGATGAGCCAGTACTTAAGCAATCTCCCACTAAGGTTAAAGTTTGCGCCGTTACTGAGATATAATAAAACAAATAAACAGCACCATTTACATAATGAGTGAACTATGATAAAAACTTCACCCAATTCCCAATTACTTATCTAAATTTATTCTCCCAAACTCAGCTCTCAGGATGTTTTGTAAATGGTTTCTTGGCATCAGATGCTTATTTAAAAACCTCTTGCAAAACACATGCATTTCTCGAGACGAAAATATAGGAAATGAATTGTCTTGAGCTCCTGATACGTTTGAGTGGGACATAGTACCTCATCTAACCTTTTCCAATAAATTGGTAAAAACTCATAATGGTGTTGAGACTTCCCAAAGGTAACAAAGATCTGTATTAAAAGATTACATATTCTGGGCCTGAGCAATAGCCCAGTGGGTAGGGCGTTTGCCTTGCACACAGCCGGCCCGCGCCCCGGGTTCGATCCCTGGCATCCCATATGGTCCCCCGAGCACTGCCAGGAGTAATTCCTGAGTGCAGTGCCAGGAGTAACCCCTGAGCATTGCCGCGTGTGACCCAAAAAGCAAAAAAAAAAATTAAATTAAAAAAATGATTACATATTCTTCCAGGATATGTGCATTCAACCATATAAACAAATGCAGAATAATTCAAACTAAATTTCATCATTTGTTCAAATATGTGTCTCTTTGGTCACACCTTCTTAATCAATAATATCTGACAAGTGACACAGCTAATAAGTTATTTTAATAGGGGAGATGTAACAGCATGTGAACTGTTACCTCCCGGGAAAGAGAGTGACAATTTCCAGTTCTCATTACTGTGTAGATTAATCTCAGAGAATTCATTAGTGTTCAGGGTGGCAGTTCTGCTGAGTGCCCTTAATTTGGAGGAGGACATGGGAGGCCTATGCACATAGGGAAACTCTAAAGACAGATGATCTGGAATTGAAGGCTTTTAGGACAAAAGGACTCTCGTGAGAAGATGGCAATTATTTTCCTGATTTATCAGAAGTAGGAGACAGTACATACACTAGAAATAGCAGAGGACTATTAGGTTTTTCCTTACATACAGGAAGGCAGGTTTAATGCAGCATGCTTTAAAGGTACCAGACTATTATACATATTTAAGAATATTTTTTACAGGTTGACAGTGATCAAAAGTAGCATTTGAGATGCTATTTATAAGTAATCCTGATATTTTATTTTAGGTAATATTTTAGTATCATACCACCAAGCAAACTTGTTATGGATTAATTTAAAAGTTATTTAAGTGATATTTCTGTGACATGCTGGTAAAGATATTCCTTCAAGCTAATTTCATAATAAATATAGAGCTTGACTTCTAAGTAATTAAAGGTGTCAATACAGTACGCTCAGACACCATTAAAAAAAGGTTTTTGACAGCAACTAGAACAATAAGCATATTTCCCAAGCAACGATATCTGTATAATGTAGGTAATTATGTTTGAATTATTTTTCATACATGTGATGCTCTTCTATTGGTATTATTCTATTTTTATCCATTTACTCATGCAAATTTATTGTAGTCTATTATTTTTTCAAAAATGTTTATTTTTATAAATGTTGATGTAAGACGTGATTGGCGT
This sequence comes from Cryptotis parvus, assembly GCA_021461705.1. Classification (NCBI taxonomy): domain Eukaryota; kingdom Metazoa; phylum Chordata; class Mammalia; order Eulipotyphla; family Soricidae; genus Cryptotis; species Cryptotis parvus. The sequence continues at coordinate 127,241 of JAJIBD010004281.1, read as the reverse complement.
ATTCTATTAAAAATAATTTTTATCACCTGCCACTTGGTCAAGGTCTGTAGTTGAAAAACTATATAAAAAAGTTTTATAAAAGCAATGTCTTATGACAAAAAAAAACTTACTATTTTAATATTTGTAAGAATAACAATTTATTTGTATTGTTCTTATTAAGGTGGACAATGTACCTGTACTTACTATTTTTAACCTACTCTCTACAACAAAAAAAGATATTATTGCTCCATTTCTCAGAAAAAGAAAACCAAACCAAGGAAGTTAAAGAAAGTTGCTTTAATGCACACAGCTTAATGCACACAATCAGTGACGGAGTTGCAATATTGACACATGTCACATGATACGTATAGTATTGATTGAATGGATGAAATGAAGAAAGTAATCATTAGTGATAGTAAGGTCTGACTTTGACAACTGATGTATTGCCAACTAATCCTCATCTAGTCTTTCTTTCTGATCTACAGTTGGACATTGTGGAATTAAACTAAAAACAAAAATAACAACTTTCATCTCAAAATAAAGATAACAATAGGGTTGGGACAATAGTCCAATGGGTAGAGATCCTGCCCTTGCACTTGGCAGACCCACATTCAATCTCAAACACATGTGGTCCCCAAGCCCTGTCAGGAGCTATTTAGGACAGAACCAGGAGTAAACTCTGAGCATAGGTAGGTATGGTGAAAAGCAAAACAAAACAAATACAATAGTTGTGACTATGATTTTTATTGAGTACTAAATACGTGCCAGACAGTATTGTTAAATGCACTTATCTGCATCAATATTAAATACTAGATTTTAATGGAAATTTAATTTACTTGATATTTATATAAAACATATGGAGCAGGTTCTAAAATTGCTTTTTTTTTTTACTTTTAAGGAGACGTTGACTCGCCCAAGTAGATATACTAATAAATCCAAGAAGTTTGTCAGCATTGCCTAAGCTCTCACCAGACCAGTTCATTCTTTTACACTGAAGCAAAGTAGATTTCTCCAAAGCAGGCACAGTGAGAAATGCTAGACATTTTAATCACATAAGTCAACCACCGTGTTGTTTAATGCCCCCAGAATACTTGCAGTTTCTGTAGAATCATTGTTCTGAGGGCTTGGGAACAGACTATACTCACTCAACACAAGTACTGAAAATCATGATTTTAGTGTATCATATTTAGACTTCCATATCTTTATAAAGACATGTACTTTATAAAGTTAGTGATAAAAATCTACCTTTTACAAAATTAATTATGGTTTATTTTGAATAAAACTAAACTAAGAAATACTTGTGAGTGAATAGCAGATAGTAACTTAGTCTGCTAGAGGAAGGATAGGGAGGCAAACGAAATTTCCTCCTTTAATCTTGAGTTAGCTTAGCGGTTAGGAAAAGTTATTCTGCAATAATTCAGTGACAGAATTTAAGGGATTAACAACAGAATGTGAAAAGGAGGCTGATTCAAAGCCAGGCGCCAGGCTAACAAGCTGATGAAGTAAAAGAACATAATAAACAAGGCTGGCCAGCAGTCAGTTGTAGAACCTTAAGCTTCTATGTAATGTATGAGATGTTGTGCCCATAAACTCTACTACATGAACACAGTGAACAAAATTGGTTAGAGTTTTTGTAGCAGAGAAAGTCCATGTCCAGAGATGCACATAATTTCCCCTTCTACTTGGGACCACCCAAACATGTCCTATTCTCTTGACATTCTGACCATGAAATGTGGATAGAAGCAAAATGTTTGATTTCTCTAACAGCCTCTTTTAGGAAAGTCTATTCTCTACACACCCACCTTCTAGATGACACCTGAATATCTGCTGTGGAGGAAGGAAGCAATTAGACCCCTGTGACAGACGTTAGGGCAGGCCCCTCACCAACCTGCACCAGGAAGTGACAATAGCAGGAAATAAGTTTTTGTTGTAATTGAGTCACTGAGGACTTTCCCCCATTAATATTAATTTATTTTCCTAACTAATACAGTGCTGGAGTATGAATATTGACATAAAAGCTGTTTTACATATACAATTATGTTAGTTTCAGTGATACGACGTGGAAAAGCAGGCTTGTTATTTGGACCTGTGACCTCATTTGCAAAGGTCTGGCTATTAAGAATTGAGCCTGCCCGCAGCAACCACTTTGCTGAACATATAGTTCCATCTCAGAACACTTAATTTGGTGGGTTCACCCCTCATTAAACTTGGCAGCAAATTAGACTGGGCTAGAATTCTTTACAGAATCAGGTGATAGAGGATAGAGTCCGAGAAAACTCCTTGTGTTCACATCTAACCTTCCACTTTTCATAGTTGTATTCTTCATAATTTCACTGAAAAACATGCAAAGTGAGCTTATCACCTAACAGTGCTCAGGAGTTACTCCTGACTCTGCAATGAGGGATCACTCCTGGTGGACTTGCGGGACCATATGGGATGCCAGGGATTGAATCTCAGTCAGCTGCATGCAAGGCAAGAGCCTTACCTGCTGTACTATCTCTCCAGTCCCCTGTCCTGTTCATTTTAAATCCTCCCTTTCCTTTGCTGTTGATTTCATCAAGGGTCACACACACGGTTGTGGTAATTCTGCACCTTGTTAAAATGTTGCTGTCAATAATACAACATCGGGGTGGTTCTGGGATCAAAGTCCACATGCCTGAAAGTCAATCATTGTATCACTAAGCCACATCCCACAGTCACACAAATACCTTCTTTAATCTTTTTTTTTGCCTCCTCCATGCCTCTAGCATTAGATAAAGTACAATATTAAAAGTAAGTTTTTGCTTTTTCTCTTTCATTGAACACTTTTATCATGGTGGCAGCTAAACAGTCTTGTGAGGTAAGAATGTAATTATTGGATACCAGTTCTATTTTTCTCCAATCCAAAAACCATTTATTCATCTATAGCTTAAAATGAGAACAAATGGGGTAGAAGCAGAGACCTTGAATGTGACTGAAGGGAACATGATAATAACACAGGATGTTAATCCATATTAAGGTGCTACTAGCTCAAACTTGCCCGTATCTCTACTCAGCATTAACTTCGCTTTCTCAAAGAAGAAAGGGAGAAAAGAATAAAAACAAGACACAAGTATTCACTTGACTTTTCAGCTTGAATACAAGTTAATATCTTTGATAACTCACAAGCATTTCACTAGTAATTCTTAAGCAAAGTGTACTTTAAAATTAAGAAATTTTTGTGACAAAATGATTGCCTTTCATGAGGAAGAAATATTTTTTACTTAGAAACAATGCTGTTTTTGTTTGCCTTGCTGTTTTAATGAACGGACAAGGTTACCAATAAAAGGAAAATTATAAGTTGTTAGCAAACACAAGAAGATAAAGTCAAATCAAAATGCATATCCTTCAACACCTAAGCAGAAGTTTTTTTTTACCTCATCACTCTGCATAGTTTATCACTTTTTGCAATTGAACATGCTGAATCAAATTGTTTTTTTCATATTAGTGTGATTGTTCTAACTACATTTTCTATATTCACAACATAGAACAGAATTGTTTTTATTTTCTTATCTGCAGGTGTTGAACTCCCTTCATATAGTTGAGAAAATCAACCCATTACTAGCAGTGCAAGAAAGGCCAGATACTTCCTGTTTCTTCTGCTTTAGGTCCAAGCATATCACCTCACCATTACTAATTACATAATGTGTCCCAAATTTTGAACAGAGAATTAGTATGCAAATTAGTACAAGCTTTCAGATTTTTGTTTGTAGTGACTGTGTCAACAAGATCCCACTCCAAGGTCTGCAATGGTCATGCAATAGCCAGGCCGTGAATGACCCTCATGGCAGAGCCAGAGCAGTGGCTGTTTAAACAGACCTGATAGTGATATACTTAGTAAGTTCCCCCTTACTATATAGAACATCGCTTATTTCTGTGTGGCACTAAAACTGAAAAATTTTATTTTGGTTTTTAGCGTCACACCTGGCAATGCTCAGGGGTTACTACTTTCTATGCACTCAGGAATTAGTCCTGGCAAATCTCAGGGAACCAAATGGGATGCTGGGGATTAAACATATGTTAGCCGCATGAAAGGCAAACTCCCTACCCACTGTACTGTGGCTCCGGCCCCTTCTTGATCACTTGATATCCCGTTATTCATCGATTTGCTCGAGTGGGTGCCAGTAACATTTCCATTTGACCCTGTCACGTGCCAGCGTAGCCCAATGGCATCTGCTTGCTTCAGGAATACGAAGAGCCTCAAACTGTTTGGTCAGGGTCTCAATGAAGAAGTCTGACCATTTTGTAGGTGGGTGGCCAGGTGATCTTTTGAAATCCCTTAGAAACCAGTCGGTAATGGCTCTAGTCCAGCAGTCATCTCCAAATCGCATTACATGTTCAGCCCATCTGATTTTTGATGCCTTGGCTAACAAGAAGGCATCTCTGACTCTGGAAGAGCGATAAAGGTTGGAGCTCTGGATTTCTTCATTCACTTGAGTGAGGTGTGATATTCCAAGCATAGCTCTTTCAATTCGTCTAGGGAGACCTGAAGACCATTCTCATCCTGCTTTTGTAGGGCCCAGGTCTCTGAGGCGTATGTTAGTGCAGGGAGAATGGTGAAGTTGAAGAGATGTGCCCGGAGCCAAGGTTCTTTGTCTTTTTTGTCTATTTTTTCAATGCTTTTTGAAGGCATTCCATGCCACTCTCTTTCTCCTGCGCAGCTCAGGTTTTAGATCATTCATCATGTTGACTTCTGGACCTAGGAACATATAACTGCTGCATTCAGAGATGTTTGTTCCATTGAGAGTGAATGGGACCTCAGGAACTAGTTCATATTTCATGAACATAGTTTTGTTGAGATTCAGCTGTAGAACTATCTTTCCACATTCTCGGTCAAAGTCAGCCAGCATTTGTGACGCTTGGCTAATGTTTGGTGTTACTAGAATGATGTCATCAGTGAAGCAGAGGTGATGTAGTTGCCGACCATCTATCTTCACTCCCATTCCTTCCCATTCTAATTGTCGCATGATGTTCTCAAGGGTGACACTGAAGAGTTTTGGTGAAATGGTATCTACCTGCAGAACCCTTCTTTTGACATCAATGATCACTTCTTTGTAGAATGGTGAGGTCCTGGTGGTGAATCTGTAATACAGCACACAAAGGATCTTGATGTATTGGGTTTGAATGCCCTTTTTGGCTAAGGCTTCAATGATCACAATCTCCACAGAATCAAAGGCTTTCTTTAAATCAATGAATGTCAGGCAGAGTGGCATCTTGTACTCCCTACAAACTTTAATGAGCTTGGTTACCATGTGGATATGGTCGATTGTGCTGAATCCTTTTCGGAAGCCAGCTTGCTCGCATGGTTGTCCTTCATCTAATGTTCTGCCAATCCTGTTCAGGATGACTCGAGTGAACAGCTTGTAGATGACAGAGAACAGGCAGATGGGCGATAGTTGCCAATGTCGTGGATGTCTCCCTTCTTGAACAGTAGAACTGTCCTGCTGGTTTTCGCTGAGCCAGTGTACTGATGAGAACTGAAGGCAGATTCTTCAGGTGTTCAGGTCTGTTTTTTTGTGCCTGGTGCTGTTCCCTTCTTTACCGACGAAATGGCATGTCGGATTTCAGAAGGGAGAATGTTGGGAATGACATATCCGTCCTGCGGAATTTGGTATGTGGGCATGTGGATGTGGCTATCAAAGAGATCTGAGTAGAAGTCAGGAATAATCTTCTCCATTGCCTTTCTGGAAGATGTGATAGATCCATCAGGACGTTGGAGGGCAGTCATTTGCCTCCGGCCCCTAAAAACAAAAATTCTATGATCTCATAAAATCAAGACACTGTTCAGTATCTTTTTTCCTTTGAATGATTATTTTAGATTTATGAATGATTGCAAAAATGGCACTGAGAGCTTCTAAATCCCCTTCACTCAGCTTCTTCTAATAATATCCTACATAATAATATGACATTTACCTAAAGTAAAAATCAAAATAGATACAATGCTATTGCATTCTATTCAAGTTGACTCATTTTTTCCACCAATGTATTTTTCTATTTTGATGTATGAGTTTTGAAATGAACAGAAACGTTGACAAGGAAGAAATTCAAATGACCAAAAGGCATATAAAAAGTTCATCATCACTAAACATCAGAGAAATGCAAATTAAAACAGTGAGATACCATCTCACACCACGGAGACTGGCACATATCCAAAAGACGAAGGACAACAAATGCTGGTGTGGATGCAGGCAGAAAGGGATTCTTATTCATTGTTGGCGGGAATGTCGACTGGTACAGCCTTTTGGAAAACAATATGGACATTTCTCCAAAGACTAGAAATTGAGTTCCAGTTTGACTCAGCCATACCACTCCTAGGAATATACCCTGGACAGCCAAAAAACACACAGCATAAACACCATCTGCACTTTTATTTTCATAGCAGCACTATTCACAATAGCCAGAATCTGGAAACAACCAGTGTGCCAGAGAGCTGATGACTGGATGAAGAAATTTTGGTACATATAAACAATGGAATACTATGCAGCCATTAGGAAAAATGAAATTATGAAATTTGCCTATAAATGGATGGACATGGAGAGGATCATGTTGAGAGTGAAATTAGCCAGAAGGAAAAAGACAAATATAGGATGACTGCATTTATTTGCAAGATATATATATATATACATATATATGTATATATATGTATATATATACATATACATATGTATATATATCACTTGATCACTTGATATCCTGTTATTCATCAATTTGCTCGAGTGGGCACCAGTAATATTTCCATTTGACCCTATCATGTGCCAGTGTAGCCCAATGGCATCTGGTTGCTTCAGGAATACAAAGAGCCTCAAACCTTTCATTCAGGGTCTTGACGTCTTGACGTAGAAGTGTGACCATCTTGTAGGTGGGCGGCCACGTGATCTTTTGACATCCCATGGGATCCAGTCATTAACGACTCTAGTCCAGTGGTCGTCTCCAAATCGCATTACATCTCCAGCCCATCTGATTTTCGATGCCTTGGCAAACGATACAGCGTCCCTGACTCTGGAACAGTGATGGAGGTCGGAGCTCTGGATTCCTTCTTTCACTTGAGTGAGTTGTGATATTCCAAGCATAGCTCTTTCTATTCCTCTTTGGGAGACCTGAATAGCATTTCATCCTTCTTTCATAGGGCCCAGGTCTCTGAGGTGTATGTTAATGCAGGTATATATATATAGTGCCAATATCCAAGGTCAGGCAAAATATGAATCAGGAGGTCTTTCCAAAGGTTGAATCTACCACAAACGTGTGGGATTCAGAGGTTAGGTAAGACAGAGAAGGGTACAGTGTGCTAATAATTGTTGAAAGTGATAATACCAGTCTAGAACTGAGCATTGAATACAGGCAAAAGATATACATGATAACCTGTAAATGTATGTATTGCAATCCACAGTGTGTAAGAGAAGAAAGAGAGAGAGAGAGAGAGAGAGAGAGAGAGAGAGAGAGGAGAAGAGATAAAGAACCTGCCATAGAGGCAGGCTATGGGACGGGGGAGGGAATCAGGGATATTGGTGGTGGTAAATGGACACTGGCGGAGGGATGGGTGCTGGAACACTGTATGACTGTAACCCAAATATGAACATCTTTGTAATTATATATCTCATGGTGGTATAAAATATAAAAACATCAATAAATTATATTGAGGAAAACATAAGTAGACTACCCTCTGATTCAGTATCTTTGGCTATACAAACAGAAGCAAAGATAAATAAATGTGATTACGTAAAACTAAGTAGGTTCTTCCCTGCAAAAGAAACAAAACCAAGAATAAAGATACCCATATACTGGGAAGACATTTATCCATTTACCCCCTGGCTCTGTGCTCATGGTTACTCCTAACCATGAGCACTGTCATGGTTTTGGGGGCACTATATGGTTTTGGGGATTAAGTCTGTGTCAGTCATGACATCCTACCTGCTGTCCTTTCAGTAGTTTCTAAATCACTATTTCTCATGTGAAAGAACCTAACCACCACTACCAGCACCATCAAAATATTTTGATCACTAAAGAAATGAATCCATGCAAAACATTGAGCATAATGCTTGACACACAAAAATAGTAAACATAAAATATTATTTTGTGTCTTTTAGTTCTGTATGTCCATCCTCGTGTGTGGTGTCATTTTTAATATCTTAATAGCCACATGCATAAACTGATATTTTTTTACTCATTAGTTATCCAGTCAATGGCATTTTTTGATGAATTACTATGTACCACTTACTATGTTCTTTACTATATTCTCAGTAAACACTATTTTAGGTGTAGAGATCCCGACGGCTCATAAAAAATGATTTGCACTCAGCAGACATCAAAATCCTATAGAAATCATAATGCTTTGATCTACATAAACTTAAAAATAACATTAGTTAAAAGAATATCTTTTGAAGCAGAATTTAGGGCATTTAATTATGACACTAAGATTTGGTGTTATTTTAGAATGATTTTGATTCTTCAAAAAATGAAAAATGAAACCACTGTTTATGGGTCAGTGACAAGGGGGAATTCTTTTTACAGCTGCTTTGGGCCATTTATCTTGATCAGAGGCTAAGAAAGCCATTTTTTTTTTTTTGTAATTTACAAGATCATTGTGTCTTTTCTTATGCTGGATCCAAAGAATAAAGCTTAAGCTTTATTTTAAACTATCCATGTGGTAAATCATATTTAATAATCTACAAATTCTACATTTAAGTATTCTCGCTTTTACTGAATAAAAATACCAAATCACATTTAATAATCTACAATTTCTACATTAAAGTATTCTCACTTTCACTGAATAAAAATACTAACTCTTATTAACATAAAGTGGTTACATAATTGTATATTTCACCAAAGGTATAATTTTTTTTCAAATTCAAGAATTTATAAAAATAGGATATAGTTAATTTTAGTATATTTTGAATCTACTGCAATTATTATTTGCAGTATATATAAATATATGTATATATTTGTAGATATTAAAACACATATTTTTACATCAATTAGTATTTTTGAATAAGTAATAATTGTTCTATTGCTATGTAACTTTATGTGTATGGTTTAGAAATGTTAGTAAGGGATCAAAGACTGCTCAGAATGATGTCATAACAAGGTAATATGGATTCTGATTATGTGAAAAGCTGGATATTTACACAAAGAGGTCAGAAACCAGCTGGCTACATATAAACTGAAGTAAAACCAACAAACGTCATGAAACAGTTCTTATTCTTGATCTGGTACGGACTTGCAAGCTTGCATAATTTTTGAAGTGCCAGATACTAAGAATGTTTCAGTAAGTCAGCACAAATTTTGTGTGGCTTGCTATCCAAATTATATTGACGGCAATACAAAAAATTTGTTTATTTTCCTTTGCATGATGTTATTTAAAAATTATAATGTTGTTTGGAAAAAAGCAGCAACATTTTTACCTATGATTTTAGCTATGGTTTAGAAAACACCAACATATTTAATGAAAACAACCTGGGTTTATTTTCATGTTTTATTTTTTCTTCTACAGATCTGAAAATTTGTTCAAATTGGGTTTGAGGTGGAAATTCAACTAAATTGCTAGGACTATTGCCAGTAAGGAGAATGTGCTCACACAGATTGTCAATTCAATAATTGTTTGTCTTACTGGGTTTCTCCTACCTTCATTTTTCTTCTTTTTCTTTCTGTAATTATTTATTCTTTTAGTTTCCTCTCCAAATTTTTTCCTATTCTTTCTCAGATAATTTTACCCCATTTTCTCCTTTCTTACCTCCTATCCGGTCTTTTTTATTATAAAATGCTAATACCAATCATCAGGGAGATGAAACACAAAATGACAATGAGATATCATTGCACACCACAGAGAATGGCACACATGCAAGGAACAAGAATAACCATTGCTGGCATGGATGCAGGGAAAAGGGATTCTTATAGGGGATGCTGACTGGTCCAGCCATTTTGGTAAAAAATATGGGTATTCCTCAAAAAGCTAGGAATTTAGCTTCCATCTGACCCAGCAAAACTACTTCTGTGAATATATCCTGGGGGCCCAAATATTCACTGCAGGAAAACCATCTGCAGTTCTATGTTCATTGCTGTACTATTTACAATAGCGAGAATCTGGAAACAATCCTAGTGCCTGAGAACAGATGACTGGATAAAGAAACTATGGTGCTTCTACACAATGGAAAACTACACAGTCACCAGAAAAAATGTAGTTATAAAATTTGCTGATAAAATTCAATTTTTAAGATTACTTTCTACATATGTAGCACTGTGATCTGAAAAGTGACTTTAAATAACTTCTATTTTCATGACTTTGTAGATGATATTTTGTGTGTCCCAGCATATGTTTTATCCTGAAATAAGTCCCATGTGCACTGGTGAAAAATATATGGGGAGAAACAGAGAGTCCTGTATATGTTTATTATTATGAGTACAACCAATTTCTTATTTATGGTTATCGCTTTCTTAATAATTTTCTTTGTGGTCGATCTGTCTAATGATGTATTAGGAAATTAAAGTTTACAACTATGAATGTGTTGCTGTTTATGTATCTCCTCTGGTATATTAGTAGTTGCTTGAAGAATTTGCCACCACTTCATTTTGTTCATATATGCCAGATGAATTAAGTCCTTATGATACATTGATACTTTAATGAGTATATAATTGTTGGGTGATGCCCTATTTAGCTTCCAGCTACATTTAGTTTGCAGTTCCTCCCAGATCTGCTAGGGAGGCTTTGTTTATTTTTCATTTTTATTTTTATTTTTTATTTTTTACAATTACAAATATATACAATTAAAAAGATCATATTTGGGTTTTGGTCATACAGTGTTCCAGCACCCATCCCTCCACCAGTGCCCATCTCCCACCACCAACGTCCCCGGTTCCCTCCTCCCTCGCCCAGCCCTCCTCTATGGCAGGTTCTTTATTTCTTTCCTTTTCTCTCTCTCTTTCTCTTTTCCTTCCCTTCGAGACTATGGATTACAGAACATACATTAAAGGGTTGTCATGTGTATCTTTTTGCCTCTATTTAACGTTCAGTTCTAGGTTAGTATTAGTACCCTCGACAATTGTTAGCACACAGTTCCATTTTCTGTCTTACCTAGTCTCTGACTCCCACATGTTTGTGATAATTTCCACCTTTGACAAGACCTCCTGATATGTTTCACTTTGAACTTGGATATGTAGATAGATATTTATGTTATGCAAATAAATGCAGGCATTCTGTATCTGTCTCTCTCCTTCTGGCTAATTTCACTCAACATAATATTCTCCATGTCCATCCATTTATAGGCAAATTTTATAACTTCATTTTTCCTAACAGCTGCATAGTACTCCATTGTGTAGATGTACCAAAGCTTCTTTACCCAGTCATCGATTTTGGGGCAATCTGGTTGCTTCCAGATTCTGGCTATTGTGAATAATGCTGCTATGAACATAAAAGTAGGGATGGTGTTTCCACTGAGTAATTTTGGCTTCCAAGAGTATATTCCCAGGAGTGGTATGGCTGGGTCAAATTACTAGGGAGGCTTTGAATCAGCTCTGGGTGCTTGTAAACAGCCAGAAGGCCTCCTGAAGTGCTGCATTTCAATAGAACTATTTACCTGTTTTTACTCTAGATAGCCCTGCCCACAATGGGCTGAGATGGGAAGTTTTGTGGGATTTCTATCTATAAAATAAGCTGCAAGAAGACAGGCGTGCCTTTTGCCATTTCGGCTTTCCTTGGTGTTTTGCTTCTCCGTCCCTCTCCATTCAATGTTGGGCTTCAACACGTGGTGGCAGCCATCTTGGCCTACATGTGGCTGGGGCCTAGCTGGGAACCCAGAGTCTGAAGTTTTCCGTGCTCTTGGATTGTATATCGGAACCTGTGATAGTAAAATTCTTTTTAAAACCGTGCTGGATTCCTGAGTTTTCATCCATTCCCTGCCGGTTTTGGAGGTAGAAGGGAACTCGCTTCCTGGTACTGTTGGGGGACGCCAGCGGTTCCCGACATATAATGTCCATGCATATTTCTCATTACTTTCTTTAGTTTGAACTCAATTTTGTCTGAGACAGTATTAGTCCTCTCCTTTTTATTTATTTATTTTTTGGCCTCTATTTGCATATGTGATTCTTTTATGGCCATTTATACTGAACTTGGCAATTTCAAAGCCAAAGCTGTTAGAAGAAACTTCACAAAGAAATAAATGGATCCTTCCATTTATTTTACTGTAGCCTATAGCTTTTTCATTTGAGAATCCAATACAAGAAAGCCTTTATAAATATGTCTTTGCTTTTTTCTAGCAGTCCTTAGGGTTCTATTTCTCTCTTTGGTTCTTGCCATTTTGATTACTATGTGTCTTAGTCTTCGGGTACTACAAGTCTTGATGTTCTTCTGTTTGGGTTATTTTGCAAGGAACATTTTGGGTTTCCTGATCAGGAACTATAGCTCCTTCCTCACACCAAGGAATTCTCAGTTTCCTACCACCAGTCCCCTTTGTCTCCTTTCCTTCTGGGACTTTTGTGATGCAGATTTTGTTCCCTTTAATTTAATGTTGTTCCATATTATATCAGATCGGTATCGCATTGCATCGTATCATATCATGTCTTACCATATCGTACCATATTGTATCATACCGTATCGTATCGTACTGTATTGCACTGTATTGTACTGTATTGTACTGTATTGCACTGCATTGTACTGTATTGTACTGTATTGTACTGTATTGTACTGTATTATACTTACTGTACTGTAGTGTAGAATAGAGTACAGCACAGTACAGTACAACAGTACAAATACAGTACAGTACAGTAGAGTAGAGTAGAGTAGAGTAGAGTATACTTTCTTCATTTTTAAGAATGAAGAAAGCATAATATACTTTCCATTTTCCCTCTTAAATTTTTTTTAAGGCATTGTGATTTACAAAATCACTTTTCGATTGACTTTCAGGCATACAATGCTCCAACACCAGTCCCATCACCAGCGTCAAGTTCCCTCCACCAATGACATCAATTTCCCTCCCACCATGCAGCCTGCCTCTACGATAGGCATTTTAGTTTTTATTTTAAATTGTAGGCTTGGTGGTTTACAGTACTTACTGATAGTACTTCATGCATAACACAAACCAGCACCACATTTCCCACCAGAGGACCATTTCACTCCACCAGTGTCCCCATCCTAAGTTCTACCATCTCTTCCTCTCCTTCTGGTAAGTTTCCTACTAAAGATGAGTTCTTGATTTCTGTTGCACTGAGGCATTTGTTATTCCTCTGCTATGATTCTTCATATCCTGACTAACTTCTTTTTATTGATGATGTCCTTTACTTCACATCAGTCACTGGTTTATTTTTGTACTTCCTTGGAGTCCTGCTAGTGTGTGTGTGTGTACACATGCTATACTCTTTAGCACATTCATTTCTGTTACCAATTTATTCCTACATTGTTTCATACCTTTTCATGCTAATTTATGATTTCTTCTACTGATTTCTTCATTTCATTAAGTATTGATAAAATTGTTGCTAAGAAAACTTCTTGGCTGGGAGGTTGGGGGGTAGTCTCCTAGAAAGCTTTAATGTGTTTGAAGACAGACCTTCATTTGCTTTTTCTCCCATCAATTAGCTCTTATGGCTGAATTCCTTGCTCTTAATTTGTTTTAAATCCTGGTGCTTTGTTAAGGTAAGCAGTAGAAATCTAAGTACAGGCTGGTCTGGGCAATAATCACGGGTTCACATTCACAAAACCGAGCAAGTGTCTGTGGCTCTGAATTTGTTAGCTTGGAGGACTTGTGGGTATTTGTGGTCGCAGGGCCTTGTAGCTACTGCAGTACTGAGGTCTAGCAGGGTGTAGTTCTGGCTCAGTATTCATAGTTGCTGGTGTCTGGTAACAGATATGAAGTCAAAATATGGCCAACCTGAGTATAAACTGAAAACAGTGGTTTTATGTACCCAACAAGAGCAATTCAGCAACTTATGTTTTTAATTAATGCAAGTTTGCAGTTACCACTATCTGGCTGCAACTGTTTTAAACCAGAGTTCAACAGACCTGTGCAGCAATTTGTGGTGATATGCTGAAAGCCTGAGTTTCCCCTTGCCAGCTGTTGTGAGCAGCTCCATTTTATCTGTCTCCATCTTGCATATTAAACATTCCTGCAAATCTCTGGGATCTTTCTGAGAATGGGACATCATCATATATTCTGCCTAGGGATAAACTCTGACTGCTCACTGTGTATGCCTAGGAGATACTGAATTTAAGAATTCTGTAAATATTCAGACCTTTGAATAAGCCCTCTGTTGTGTCTAGTTACTCAACATTAAAAACATCTTTGAGTTCTACATGGAAGATTAGCTTTCTATGGAGTGGTCAGAGTCTATTCTAGGCTGACAACTTCTCTGCCTTTTCTTCCATTTAAATCCTTGTGTCTACTTTTGTATTTTGTATGCACCTTGCATTCTCTCCTGTCTGATTTTCTAGGTAGCCTCTTTGTGATTTCAGTCATTATTTATGGTTCTCATGCTCTGCTCTCCATCATAGGGAAGTGACCCCGGCAAATGACATTTTCAAGCTAACTGGTTTTCATCAAGGTATAGCCAATGGTACGCATTATTTCAATATTGAAGAAAAGGAAAGAGGAGATGACAGTTTATTTCTGCCTCCTTCTTATTCTGCCTTGAGCAGCATCTTCAGAAATAACTGCATTTCTCCCATCCTATCCAACATAACTTGACCACAAACAGCTCCTACTTAATCGGTCTCATTTCTGCCATGTAGATCCACTCCTGGGCTGTAACAATAATGGTTTTGTGCCCCATCCCTAAGAGCTCATCTTATCACCTGATGTTGCCAAATTATGGTTTCTGAAAAAATTATTCCCACACTTACATAAATAGTGTTTTATACAGAATCCGTTCCTTTGCAGAGTTCAGCTCAATTTTCTTGATTGAGTAAAAGACATGTTAAATTCTCTATCTTAATACTATCAAGTCAACAGGATCTTAAGTAAAAATTGAAGATCAATTACTATTTTGTCATCCATTTTGAATTAAATATATCTCTTTAACACCTCATATGCCAAAATTACCTACTAGAATGCTTGTATCAAATCATAATTTTGCAGAATGTGTCATGAAGGCCATCTATTATTGCTGGAATTATTGGAATTGATAATCTTTATAATCACTGCATCCAATCTTTGCATGGGGTCCAATGAAAATTTCAAGTTTTCTTGGCTCTGAAGACTTCATATTTGTGCTGTGGCAACAGCTGGAAATGATCTTTGAGGATATAGAGCCAATAATGCTTGCCTAACATTTGATTTAAGATGGCTGGCAAAGTTTCTAAGGAGTCCAGAATCCTCATAGTATGAGAAAGACACAGAAAGCATATTTCCAGGATCTGCTTCTAATATTTCAATGAGAAGAATTATTCTGTATCACTAAAAAGTAGAATTTCGTGAGATAAATAAAATCATTGCTGAGATCCAAATTATTAAAGTATGACTCAAGACAGAGAATGTCCCACAAAGGACTGAGTCAAAATCAACTCCTGACATTCTACTTCCTAGCTTAGAAATTCATTGAAATGGTGACACCTGCTTTGTACAGAGTTTTCATATAGATTTCTTTTTTCTTTTTTTTTTTTTTTTTTTGCTTTTTGGGTCACATCCGGCGATGCTCAGGGGTTACTCCTGGCTCTGCACTCAGGAATTACTCCTGGCCATGTTCGGGGACCGTTTTCATATAGGTTTCAAGCTGAGAGACCAGAACAGAAAAATAGTAGTGGAACTTCAGATTTCATCCTAGAGAGTTATGTTTTAACTGTAGCCCAGACTGAAATCATGTGAAAATATCAATGTAGAGTTTGGATTAGTCAATCTGGTCATGACTCAGTTTTTTTTAAGGGTTTTTGCCTAGATTTGCTTTCCCTTAAAAATACTATTAGTGTACTAATAATTATTGTAAATGATAATAACAGCATAGATATGAGCATTTAAAGTAGGCAAAAGGATATACATGATAACCTCTAACTGTATGGATTGCAAGCCACAGTGTGTAAAAGAAGGAAGAAAAGAGTAAGAGAGAGAGAGAGAGAGAGAGAGAGAGAGAAAGAGAAATAAAAATTGCCTGCCATAAATGCAGGCGGGGGGAGGGAGGGAAATCATGGGACATTGGTGAGGGAAATGGGCACTGGTGGAGGGATGGATGCTGAAACACTGTATGACTGAAACCCAAATATAAACACTTTCGTAACTGTAAAAAAATTAAAATACTGTTAAATTTATCACCTTAGCAACTACCAGGAGTTGTTGAGCCCACCTAAGACCTGCTATGTGACTTTCATGTACTTTTTACCTATATGAAGAGTAAATGGAGAGGGCAAAATATCCTTTAAAGCAACTAATGGCTAATCTTCCAAAGCACACAATTTGCACTCTGGCCTCAGCTTCCATATCTATAAAATGAATTAAATCATCTTGGAATCTTCTTTCAGTGTTGAACAGATTGACAGCAGGTTGTTAGGAGACTCACTTAGCCAGAGTCTTATGTTTATCACAACCCATAAACTTGGTTATTTGATCTTTAATTCTAGAAAATTTATTTCGTTTTCAGTTCATTTCAAGAGTAATTTTAATAATTAAAAGTGTGGTACTATTTTTTAAAAACTTTTTTCCAGCATCTTACATTTTTCTCTTCTCTTACAGTTTTCATTTGTCTCCCCCTTTTCCTTTATTATTATTATTATTATTATTATTTTTAATATTCCAGGAGACTATAAAACGGGTCATGCCTCAGCACTCTTGACTCAGAGAAAGTTTGACGTTTCTTTTGACGTCTGATAATGGGGTTGGGCCCCATTATTCAATGAGTGTGTTCAGCTCTCACTCTCCCTATGGTCTCTGAACAGGTTATTGTGGGATGGATAAGAGATTTGCTTTTATGAAGTGATGAGCTGGTGTGCTGACTAAACCCAAATGTTTTGGTGACTGCAGGGAGGAACCCAGCAATTCTGCCAAGTGGGGATTAGCACCAATGCTACTTCCCCTTAGCAGAGATGCGGTCCAAAATCATGGTTAAAGAGAAATAAGGAAAATCTAGTGTGCAAGTGGATTTCAATTATAATAATCACCAGAAGTTGTGTTCAAAGAAAGAAAAAATGAGATATATAATCAAACATATCAACACACCATTTGCAATTTGCTTAATGCACATCTTTGCTGAAAACCATTTCTAATGAGAAAGATACAGTACTAGAGTATTCAAGAGGCTGGGCCAAATCAATCACAAAAAAACACCACTAGTGCCAAATTATTTCACTAGACTCCGACTCACAGGGTTTCTTATCAATCCTAACCTAGTTCTCTCAAACCCTCAGATTCGAGGCAGGATTCAAAAAAATTATTTTGCAAAATAACTGTTCATTACTTTATATAGTTACAAAAGTTGTAAAGCTGCGCTCTAAATATATGTTTTACTTCATATCCAAGGGATTAAAATTAATCCAGTTAGTTTCTTATTAAAGATGTGACATCAAAGCATTTACTATAACTAAAACATTGCACATATGTTATGCTTCAATTTAAACATAGGTTAAATTTTGGGAGGCAACTGGCTCTTTTTTCATTCACTAGCATTTCACATAGGAAATATGTAACAGTGTAGGGTTCTATACTGCATGATAGTGCATAGTTCCAGGTTATGAAAATTTGGGTGTCATATTCTCTGCTATTTGCTTCAAACCACAGACCCACTTTGTCCACAGAGCATATCCATTCAGTCTTTTGTTTTGTTTTGTTTTTTTTTTGAAAAATTTTTTTTTTAATTTTTTAATTTTTACAGTTACAAAGATATACAATTAAAAAGTTCATATTTGGGTTTTGGTCATACAGTGTTCCAGCACCCATCCCGCCACCAGTGCCCATCTCCCACCACCAATGTCCCCGGTTCCCTCCCCCTTCCCCAGCCCACCTCCATTGCAGGTTCTTTATTTCTTTCCCTTTCTCTCTCTTTCTCTTTTCCTTCCCTTCCAGACTATGGATTACAGAATATACATTAAAAGGTTGTCATGTGTATCCATTTGCCTCTATTTAATGCTCAGTTCTAGGTTGGCATGAGTACCCTCGACAATTATTAGCACACTGTTCCATTTTCTGTCTTACCTAACCTCTGACTCCCACACATTTGTGATAATTTCCACCTTTGACTAGACCTTCTGATATATGTTTCACTTGAACTTGGATATTGGTATCATAATATGTACATATATATTTATGCCATGCAAATAAATGCAGTCATTCTGTATCTGTCTCTCTCCTCTCTGGCTAATTTCGCTCAACATAATCTTCTCCATGTCCATCCATTTATAGGCAAATTTTATAACTTCATTTTTCCTAACAGCTGCATAGTATTCCATTGTGTAGATGTACCAAAGCTTCTTTATCCAGTCATCGATTTTTGGGCACTCTGGTTGCTTCCAGATTCTGGCTATTGTGAATAATGCTGCTATGAACATAAAAGTAGGGATGGTGTTTCCGCTGCGTATTTTTGGTTTCCCAGAGTAGATTCCCAGGAGTGGTATGGCTGGGTCAAATGGGAGTTCAATTTCTAGTCTTTGGAGGAATGTCCATATTGTTTTCCAGAAAGGCTGTACCAGCCGGCATTCCCACCAACAATGGATGAGTGTCCCCTTTTCCCCACATCCACGCCAGCACTTGTTGTTCTTGCTCTTTTGAATATGTGCCAGTCTCTGTGGTGTAAAGTGGTATCTCATTGTTGTTTTGATTTGCATCTCTCTGATGATTAGTGATGATGAGCATTTTTTCATATGTTTTTTGGCCATTCGAATTTCTTCCTTGCTGAAGTTTCTGTTCATTTCTTCTCCCCATTTTTTGATGGGGTTGTTTGTTTTCTTCTTGTAAAGTTCTACCAGTGCCTGATATATCCTGGATATTAACCCCTTATCAGATGGGTATAGGGTGAATATTCTTTCCCATTCTGTGGATTGCTTTTGTATCTTAGTCACTGTTTCTTCTGAAGTGCAGAAACTTTTTAGTTTCATGTAGTCCCATATGTCTATCTCTTTTTCTAGTTGCTTTGTTAGTGATGTTTCACCTTTGAAGATGCCTTTAGCTTCAATGTCGTGGAGGGTTTTTCCTATATTTTCTTCAATGTACTTTATGGATTCAAGTCTGATATTAAGATCTTTAATCCATTTTGATCTGATTTTTGTGCATGGTGTTAGACACAGGTCCAAATTCATTTTTTTACATGTCGTTGCCCAGTTTTCCCAACACCACTTGTTGAAGAGGCTTTCCTTACTCCATTTTAGACTCATTGCACCTTTATCAAAGATTAAATGATCATGTGTTTGAGGTTGGGTGTCAGGATACTCAATTCTATTCCATAGGTCCACAGGTCTGTTTTTATTCCAATACCATGCTGTTTTAATTACTACTGCCTTGCAGTACAGTTTGAAGTTGGGAAAGGTGATGTCTCCCATCTTCTTTTTCCCGAGGATTGCTTTAGCTATCCTTGGGGGGTTTATTGTTCCATACAAATTTCAGGATTGTTTGGTCAATTTCTTTGAAGAATGTCATCAGTATCCTCATAGGGACTGCATTGAATCTGTACAGAGCTCTAGGGAGTATTACCATTTTGACAATGTTGATTCTCCCCATCCATGAACAGGGAATGTTTTTCCATTTCCTTGTGTCCTCTTTTATCTCTTGGAGCAGTGTCTTGTAGTTTTCTTTGTACAGGTCCTTTACACACTTGGGTAAGTTGATTCCTAGGTATTTGATTTTCTGTGGCACAATTGTGAATGGAATAGTTTCCTTAATATCCCTTTCTTCTCTTTCATTATTTGTATATAGGAAAGCCACTGACTTTTTGGGTGTTGATTTTGTATCCTGCCACTCTACTATATGCGTCTATTGTTTCTAGGAGTTTTTTGGTAGAGAGTTTAGGGTTCTCTAGGTATAATATCATGTCATCTGCAAATAATGATAGCTTGACTTCTTCCTTGCCTATCTGGATGCCCTTGATGTCCTTTTCTTCTCTGATTGCTATGGCAAGTACTTCCAGTCTTTCATTTCTAAAAGAATTCTGTTTTTCTCCCAGCATTCCTTCTGACCCATTAGAATCCAATCTAGTACTTCATTGACAGCTGAGGCAAAAGTTGAGTATCATCTTTTTTGCTCTGTGTGTGTATGTGTGTGTGTGTGTGTGTGTGTGTGTGTGTGTGTGTGTGTGTGTGTGTTTAGAGTCGCCCACTGTTCATGGAGTTCAGTCCTGGCTCTGTGCTCAGGGATCACTCCTGGCAGTGGTCAGAACAACTGAACCTAGGTGGGCTGGAGCAAGGCAAGCATCTAACCTGCTTTACAACCTCTTTGTCTCCCTGCATTTCTAAAATCAAGTTTTACTATTTTCAGCTTTCAGAAAACATAAATGTGCCTTTTTATATTCTAACTAATGTCAAAAGATAGAGATCTTTTGACATTAGTTAGAATATAAAAAGTTTTTTTTGTTTGTTTTGTTTTGTTTTTGGTAATAAATGGTGTGTCTGTTTTTAAAACTCTCTCTGACAAGGAAAACTACTTTTTAAGTTCTGAAGAAAACAAAAATATTTTTCTATAGTTATTTAAAATTCACTCTCAAAACAAAACCAGAAAACAAAAGTCTTATTCAGATGACTCCATCAATACAGCGCTTACCAGGAAAAAACAAATCCACTATTTTTACACGTTTATTAAAGTCAAAGGTACCCTGCCAAGTAGTGGACCAGTTTTCAGCACAAAGAAAGACCCTCTGTGACTCTGGTGACACAGAATTCATGAAGTTGACTTAAAAAGTTCTGGCAGAGGGAAGGAGAAATGTAGGAGTGTTGTGTGGTGGGTTAAGCTGGGACTATTGCCTCCGCCTTATCTGAAGCTTAGACACAAAGTTCATTTGAGCAGATCAGCTAACTTCTCCAAGATGTCAAGAGGTTGATTTTAGAGGCTAGTGAGAGAGAGAGAGAGAGGCAGAGAGAGAGAAAGAAAAAAAAGACAGACAGACAGTCAGACAGACAGACTATGGGAGATCCAGGATTGAAATGGCCATGTTAATGACTCAGCCACAAATTCTGTTCTGACGTTATCTCCACTTGGCTGAGAAGAAAAATCTGTGTTGCTGGAATGATCCATCTGTGGAGTAGGCATTTGCTATTTGCAGTCATTGGAGGAAACACTTGTAGGGAACACACAGAACACTTGTTTCTCCTGTTTCAGGGAACTCGTGAATGGGCTAAGTCTTTCTAAATTGTTTAATTTTTTGACAGCAGCGTTCCGGAGGGAAAGTGTGAGCCAGAATTATCTCACAGACAAATAGAAAGGGAACAGTCAGTTTTACACTCTCCAGCTTTCAAACATAGCCAGTTTTCCTTGTGACGTCTGACTGCAGCTGAGTAATGCACTTGCGAACTGTTTTGTCAGTCTCTCAGAACGTAATCTTTGTCCTCGATATTAATGGGTCCCGTGACACTGTGATATGGAAAAAGTGATACGTTCAAAACAAGGAACTTGAAACTACCTTTTGATATTGTTCTTCACAGTCAAAAGTCTGGGACCTATGGACTTACTGACTGGGTCAGTAGAACACAACTGCCCTGGGGGATTCAGGTTTCTGGTTCCTACAGACTCCTCTCTTCTTAAATCAAACCTGCTCTGAGATCTGCTTATCACAATGCTGAAAGGTGAATGTTCATTCTGACCCGCTGGGCTATCGCTCCGCCCCACAGATTTATATTTTATCTCCTGGCAATCAACTTTCTTTGTGATGAGCTCATGAACTTGACTATTAAATATGTCCCTTGGTTGCACATACATGAACATGCGCACACATACACACACACACACACACACACAGAGCCCCCGCACCAAAGGCTACAAGACCCACTGAACCACTCGGGTTTTATCACTGAAACTTGCATTGCGCCTTTCTGTGTGCTGTCTGATTTGGAAAGAATTTAGTGATGAATATTTGGAAAACATGCTCAAACTTTAAAGAGAATTTTTTGTTTGTTTCTGAGCCATACCTGGCAGTGCTCTGGGCTTACTTCTGGCTCTGTCCTCCAGATTCACTCCTAAGGGCCCAGAGGACCATATGGGATACTGGGATCAAATCCGGGTGGTCTGCGTGCAAGGCAAACACCCTAGCTGCTGTACTGTTGCTCTGGCCCCTAAAGACCATTTTGATCAGTCAGTTTGAGAATAGTGAGAAGAGAAACTTGGGACAAGATTAGGTGAGGCTTTCCCTCCTGTCAGTTCTATTCAGAACACAATATAAAGTCTGTGCTCAAACACTGGTGAGGAAAGACAAGTACATCTGAAACAAGTAACTACATATCAGCAATTAAGGGAACAGACAAGACATCTTTGGCTCCTGTGCATGAATAAAACCCAAAATAATGCCTCTTTTAGGCAGAAAATTAGACACAGGAGCTTACTAGTGGGAAGCAGCCTGGGAGAATCAGGGTATCAGAAAACAGAAAGAAGGGCCAATTTCTCCTCCCCTATAGATTTTGCACTCTGAAAATTATTATCAGTGTCTAAAGGAGAGATATCTCACTTGGATTCTTAATGCAAACCGTGAGCATTACTAGATGTGGGCCCAAGCAAACAAGAAACAAATGAACAAAAACTGGTCCTTGGATACACTTCATAATTGAATATTTATTGTGCAAAGTATGGACTAAGAAGGTCTTTAGCATGAAAATCTGCAAGAATAGAGTGAATAAGACAAACTCTTTGAGAGAAGGATAGTACAGCAGGTAGGATGCTTGCCTTGCATGTGGGGATCCAGGTTCAGTCCCAAGCCCCACAAATGGGAACACAAGCAAGCATTGCCAGGGGTGATCTCTGTGTGCAGAGTCACAGAGATCAGGCACCAATGGGTGTGTCCCTGCTCTAAAAACCAAACTAACACACAAACCGTAAATCAATATGGTCCTTGTTACATCACCATACAATGGTTCTTTGTATTTTTTTCTAATAAATGACAAAAGTGGTAGCCCAATTCTTTTTAGCAGTGATGACTGGCCATTCTGCTTTCAGTGTCTACAGAGTGAGAAAATATCTAGTTATTAAAGGCTGCTATTAATTCAGCCAAGCAAGTGAATTTGTATTTATTCATCGCCTCATCTATAGACATTTAAAAAAATAGAACTGTGTGTGTGACACACTATTTATTTAGTCTACCTGCCCTGTGAGTGCACATGGATTTACAGCCTTCTCACAATAAATCCTGTTGGCCTCAGGGGTCCAAGACCTACTGGTAAGGAACCACAGAGTAGGACAGACTTATGATTGATGACAAGGCGGGGGGCCTGGATCACATCTGCTGGTGCTCTGTAGCTTTTATCCTCATGACCCTCACACTGTCTTCCTCAAATTCTGGATGCCATTTTGTTTACTAAAATATATTTTCTGGATAAACATCAGCAAGTTGGTTATGACTACCCACAGTGGAAACTTTCCTTTTCTTCAGACTAAAACAATGAATTCACTTTGATGATTTACACAACTGGAATAAAAGCCATTTAAATTCAAGATGTACCATGTCTTCTACTGTATTTAATAGCAGTTTATTCCTTGAGGTAGGTGGTTATTTGTTGCACCACTCAATTCTTTTGTGACATACAGATTTAATAAAAATGAAAGCAAAAGGATTTCCTGCCTCTCAGTTACAGCTGTTTCCTTTTACACTGTTATCATAACAGGCCAGCACAATCCACCAATAAAGTTATTGCTGGCTACACAAAGCATAGTTAAGTAACCTTCTAAGCTTACTTTCTGAATGCTGTCTTGAATTTTAACTTATCTGTCTAAAACATGTTATTGGACCTTGTGATTGGACTTTTGTGAAATTGTGCCTTCTTTTGATGGGGTATGTCTTTTGTGTGAGCTTAAGGACAGTCCTGCCTTTATTACAAGCAGTGCCATAAATATCTCATACATATTTTTCTCTGGCCATCCCCTTCTTCTTCCCACACCAACTCTGTCTTCTTTAATTATGGCACAATTTTCCGACAAATATGTTTACATTTGCTCTTTATATCTACTTAGATCCTAGTGACTTTCAAAAACATTCCACATTGGCTTGTGCCCCTCTTACTCTGCTAGAAGTGCTCTCATTACAGGCCAAACCATTTCTATGAGAATCCAAAGAAAATATTTCAGTTCTCAGCTCTATTGCTCTCCCAGATACATCAGACATGTTGATTTTCCTCCTTTAAAGATTTTGTTTCTACCAAACCACTCATTTATTCATTCAGTAAGATTTATTGGGTAAAAAAAGAATATAACAGCAATAGAAAAAGATTGACTTCTTGTCCTTATGAATGATAAGTTACAGAGAATCCAAAAAGGAACCTGCAATATTAATGGTGGTGAAAGCATGGTGCTAAGAAAACAAAAGTGAATAATGTTTTATTGGAACTTGAAAAGTCAAAAACAAATTTCTTGGGAATGTGATATTACATGCCTTGAAAATGAACAGAGATAGCTAATTATGGAGAAATTATAATGAGAAAGGATAATTGAGAAAAAGAAAAGCAAAGGTAAAAGGAGAATAAGGAGAATTGGATTAGTTCAATGCCAATCAACTGTCTGGGTCCAATAAAATGCAGTCTTCCTGAAATTTTGTATGCCATTTTGTTTACTAAAGATATTTTCTGGATAAACTTCAACAAGTTAGCCTTTTTCCTAAGTAAAAAGAATAGTAATGGAGAAAAGGGGAAAATATCATAGGTATGAAGACGCATCATACCATGAAGAGGCATCATACCATGATGGGATTGAAACACAATTTAAGGTGAATGTTTTTTTTTTTATAAAGGCAGTGAGGGACCTGTAAAGATGCAGAGTTGGGAAATGTTAAGTAGGGGGGGAAGGATTAGAATGGGTATATTTAGAGGGTAAAGACTGGACAGGTGTGACTTGAATTC
Organism: Cryptotis parvus; assembly: GCA_021461705.1. Lineage (NCBI taxonomy): Eukaryota > Metazoa > Chordata > Mammalia > Eulipotyphla > Soricidae > Cryptotis > Cryptotis parvus. Next base: position 102,325 of record JAJIBD010004281.1, on the reverse strand, counting down.
AGATAATACATGCTGGCAGTGTTTGTGGGAGTAGAGAGGACTGGTCATTGCAAAGGAACAACAGAATTTGCTGGGTAGCCATGTTGCGTGGGGGGTGGAGGCAATATCTCATCAGGGAGAATCAATAATAATAATAATAACCATAGTGAGATTGCCAATTTGAGTCATATATGTTTCAAAGTTATGCCTAATTTGAAGAGCACACAAGTAAGAACAATTCATGAATAAGAGTGGAAGGGAGATTATGAATTCAGTTGAGAGCTTAAAAGCTCTTTAAAAGCAGAAGCACACTTGGGCAGGCAGTAGAGAACCTGACAGTAAGTTCTCTGTCACCCTTAGGGTGGAGAGGAAGGAAATGATAATTTTTCTGACCCCAAGATGCTTTCTTAGAAATTCATGATTCAAGATATGGAGAGCTGCTAGGGGAAACCCAGCTTTGTTCCTGGCAAAAGGACACTTACTATATAACACAAGAAAGCAGGCTCAAGCTCAGTGTCCTGGGAATGAAGGCATTCAGGAATCAGCACTCAGAATCTCTTAGCAATATGGATAACATGGCTTCAGTGTACAATTTTCAGGCTCTTGAACAGGATCCAAACCACCACCATAGTCAAGAGAAGTTAAAGAGAAGTAAGGATGGTCAGGAAATAGTTAAAGTTCACAGTAGGAAACTTTTTGGATTCCTTCAGGATATTAGATTTGGTGATATATCTAGATGCCTGGTATTGAACTTGGGTTGTTTGCTTGAAGGCAAGTGACTTATCTGCCAGACTATTGCTCTGGTCCCTGAAATGGCTTAATTTTGTTTGCAAGTGGAATTAATGTGATTTTTTTTATCAATTTGCAATACACTTGTCACTCACCCACAGAGTAGAGCCTGGCAAGCTACCTGTGTCATATTCAATATGCTAAGAACAGTAACAATGATGGACCTCATTCCTATGACCTGAATGAATGGCTTGAGATTCTTCATGTTCTTGTAGTGAGCAGATGCCCTTGGGCTACACTAACATGTGACAGGGACAAATGGAGAAGTTACTGTTGCCCGCTCAAGCAAATTGATGAATAACGGAAGACAAGTGATCCAAGTGTTCCAAGTGATATATCTGGATTTGGAACCAGTGAAACAGCTTACATAACCTGTAGATACAATATCATGGAATACAACCAGTAGCTTTGTTGGTTGGTGCATTTTATTTTGTTTTTTCATTGGTGTGTATGATTCTCATGGTGGTCTGTTTTCTTTTAAGACCATTGCCTTTTGCAAACCTCTCTGGAGCAATGTGTTCAAAGAAATATAGAAAAAATGAGGAACTGAACTTGAGCCACTACTAAGAAATAATTTAAATCATCAGATTTTGATTTATAATGATAATTTTTCTAACATTCTCTAATTGAAATATTGTTCCTCTCTCTGCTGTTAATAGAAAGAGAGAAAGTTATTGTGATATAAATGCATTATTTTTCCATTTCAACTCTTTTCAGTTTAGTTCCTCAGTATTGACATCAGCTCAGCCCTATTTTCTTTCCACGTGAATTCACAGATAAGGACTCAACTGCCTCATCAAAAGATTATTAATATAAAATGGGTAAAATATTACTTATATCAGTAAGTCTGCCAGGAATTGCCAGAAAATAGGGATACCATATAAATGATGTTTAAAATTTCTTCTAAAAAGTAAATTTCTCCTAAGATAAGGACTGTGGCAGGGGAGACAAACTGGGCTCACTGGTGATGAAAGCAGAGTCAGTGAATTTCCCAACAGAACCCTGCAGACACGGGGGACCAACACCCTTCTGCTGTATTAGTCACCATCAGCCACACCAGGGAGTGGCTTAACCCAGTTTACCAAAATAGCTATTGTTCTGTTTTTTAGTCACTAGTTTTCTTTGCTTCTCCAACACACTGCACCATCCCATCCCCGTACAGTTTTGGCTGAATTGGAACAGGCAGCAGATACACATCAAGTACCACATATCCTACAAGCACCTTTTCTTATGTGAAAAACCTTCACATGACTGCATTTCAGTTTTAGAACCACCTGTGATGGACGATAATTGGGTACACTTTCCAAATGACAAAACTGAAATTCAGGAAAACTTCCCTAAGAGTGACTTTCTCCAAGAGTGACCTAAAAAGAATGAAGGATTGAACTCAACTGTAGGACTATTGAGTCTATTTTCTTAATAGTTATACCAAGAGTCTTGTAATTCTTTTTTTTTTAATTTTTTTTTTAATTTTTTTTTTTAACATTTTATTATACCACCGTGAGATATACAATTACAACGTTGTTCACGCTTGGGGGTTTCGGTCACATGGTGTTCCAGCACCCCGCCCTCTACCAGTGCCCCTCAGCCACCACCCATGTCCCCAATTCCCTCCCCCTCCCACATCCCGCCTAAATGGCAGGTTCTTTATCTCCTCTCCCTCTCCCTCTCTCTCTCCTCCTTCTCCCACACATTGTGGGTTTCACTCATACACTTAGAAGCCCTCATTTGCATTTTTTGTCTGTATTTAATGCTCAGTTCTATGTTAGTATCAGAACTTTAGACATTTATTCACTCATGTTCCTTTCTCTATCTAAACCAACCTCTGACTCCCACACTTGTGGTAATTTCCACTTTTGGTAAGATCACCTAGTATATTTATGTCATGCAAATAAATGCAGTCATTCTATGTCTCTCTCTTTCCTTCTGACTAATTTCACTCAACATGATTCTTTCCATATCCATCCATTTATAGCAAAATTTCATAACTTCATTTTTTTTTTATGACAGCTGCATAGTATTCCATTGTGTAGATGTACCACAGTTTCTTTATCCAGTCATCAGTTCTCGGGCATACTGGTTGTTTCCAGGTTCTGGCTATTGTGAACAGTGCTGCTATGAAAATAAAAGTGCGGATTGTGTTTCCGCTGTGCTTTTTGGCTTTCCAGGGTATATTCCCAGGAGCGGTATGGCTGGGTCAAAGGGGAGCTCAATTTCTAGTCTTTGGAGGAATGTCCATATTGTTTTCCAGAAAGGTTGTACAAGTCGACATTCCCACCAACAGTGTATGAGAGTCCCCTTTTCCCCACATCCACGCCAGCACTTGTTGCTTTTTACCCTTTTGGATATGGGCCATTCTCTGTGGTGTGAGGTGATATCTCATTGTTGTTTTGATTTGCATCTCTCTGATGATTATTGATGATGAGCATTTTTTTCATATGCCTTTTTGGCCATTCGGATTTCTTCCCTTGTCAAAGTTTCTGTTCATCTCTTCTCCCCCATTTTCTAATGGGGTTGGCTGTTTTTTCTTATATAGCTGTACCAGTGCCTGATATATCCTGGATATTAACCCCCTTATCAGATGGGTATTGGGTGAATATTCTTTTCCCATTCTGTCGACTGTCTTTCTATCTTGGTCACTGTTTCTTTCGAGGGTGCAGAAGCTCTTCAGTTTCATGTAGTCCCATATATTTATATTTTCTTCTAGTTGCTTTGTTAATGGTGTTTCACCTTTGAAGATGTCTTTAGCATCGATATCGAGGAGGGTTTTTCCTATATTTTCTTCAACAGTTTTAGAACCACCTGTGATGGACGATAATTGGGTACACTTTCCAAATGACAAAACTGAAATTCAGGAAAACTTCCCTAAGAGTGACTTTCTCCAAGAGTGACCTAAAAAGAATGAAGGATTGAACTCAACTGTAGGACTATTGAGTCTATTTTCTTAATAGTTATACCAAGAGTCTTGTAATTCTTTTTCCCAAAAGATAACAGGACAAATCTCCTGGATCCTTCAGCAGCTACAGCAATCCTATTTTTCTGTATTTTGAGATTAGTGGAGAGCTCACTGAAAAAAAAAAGTCCCACAAGCTCCGTGTTGTCTCTGTGCCTCATCAGATACCATTGCTGCCTGCGTGGTGTAATGTTCTATGGTCACTCAGTGATTGACTGAAGGAATAGACCCAAGGGTTGACTATGAAGTCTAAAATTTTATGTCAGTAACTCTGCATTAACTCACTGTAGGCTTGCCAAATTGACCGCACGATAAGACAGAGAAGCTCAAAGCAAGTCAACTCTCTTGTCTTTAGTGTTGATTTACTAGTTACTGTGTCATTCAGGAATGCCCTGGGAGAAGAGAAATGAGATGGTATGTTTTGCTAGTAGAAAGTTGAGATATTTACAGAAGTTATAGGAAAAGTGCCTCATTAGAGGTCAAATTGTGAGAGATAAGGTAGGACAGAGTTAGAAAAATTAAATTTCTCATAATGGGCTAGACTCATGTTTCAGACTTTTTTTTTAAATAAGAGCTAATTCTGATACATTGAAGAGTTTAACAGACAAATAATTACATTTAATTTTATATTTCATTCTAAGAAATCACAATGGTGAATACCTTTATGATTTCTCCAAATAACAGTTCTATAGTTAATCAAAACTAGGTCAGCTGCTTGCAAGGGAAGTGCTTTACCCACTATACTATCTCTTTAGTCCACTGAATTTCACTTTGTTTGAAGGTTCTTGTTTGGGTTTGCTATAGTTTAGACTTGACTGAAGATATACTATTCTTGGTGTAACAAATAACTTAATTGCCTCAGTTTTGGGGAAATACACTGATATTAAACTATTTCTTTTGCAGAAATATAGACGTTAAGGCCATCTCTGGGGCACAAAGAGATTTATTTGCCTTGTAGAACACAGCCATTTTGGAAAGCATGAGATCTTGGGATAAGCAAGGATAAATCTTTAGGATAAGAAGAGAGAAATCTTGGATTTGGGGCCATATTCAGGAAAAGCCATTGGCTATTCCTGATTCTGGGGTTTTGAGTTGATGCTGGAGGGCTGGGAGAACCTTATATGGGGCAAAGCAAGCATCTTAATCACGGTACTATATTTCTGCCCTGGAAGGGGAGACATTCTGATGACCCTCATATAGTGAGTGGGTGCTGGAGGATGTATGCTGATAAATTGGTTTTGGAAACCTGGCACATTATTGGTGACTGCCTACGTCTTCTCTTGCATTATTACTACTCTTTTAGATTTTCGAAAAATGAAGGTGATTGTATAATAGCAATCACTTTATCACTTGATATCCCTTCATTCGTCGATTTGCTCAAGTGGGCTCCAGTAATGTTTTTATTTGTCCCTATCACATGCCAGTGTAGTCCAATGCCATCTGCTTGCTCCAGGAATAAGAAGGCCTCAAACCATTCATTCAGGGTCTTGACGAAGAAGTCTGACTATCTTGTAGGTGGGCGGCCACGTGACCTTTTGACATCCCGTGGGATCCAGTTGGTAATGGCTCTAGTCAGTGTCATCTCCAAATCGCATTACATGTCCAGCCCATCTGATTTTCGATGCCTTGGCAAACGAGACATCATCCCGTCCCTGAATCTGGATCGCCAATGGAGGTCGGAACTCTGAATTCCTTCTCTCACTTGAGTGAGGCCTGTTATTCCAAGCATAGCTCTTTCGATTCCTCTTTGAGATACACAAATAGCATTCTCTTCATGCCTTTGTAGGGCCCAGGTCTCTGAGGTGTATGTTAGTGCATATGGGACAATAATTGAATTTAGAAACAGGATCATTGTAAAGCTTAAAAGAAATGATTTGGGGGCCGGAGAGATAGCACAGCGAGTAGGGCGTTGCCTTGCATGCGGCTGACCTGGGTTCGATTCCCTGGCATCCCATATGGTCCCCCAAGAGCCGCCAGGAGTAAATCCTGAGTGTAGAGCAAGGAGTAACCCCTGAGCATTGCTGGGTGTGGCCCAAAAGAGCAAAAAACAATGAAATGCTTTGAAATGGCAGCCTACTCTCTATTGTGATGTATGGAATTATATCTGCCCACTTTGGGGACATGGCAAGGCAAAGGGCAGCATCAGTGTAAAAAACCAAAAGAAATAAAGTAGGGGTGATAGAGGGGTGAGTGGTGGTCCACTGATAAAGCAGGTTAGGTATGAGCCAAATGACTAAGTTGGTAAATACCAGGAGGACTGACTGACCTGCACAGAGAAGAATGAAAAAATCAAATAAGAGAAAGTCTCAGGACTTTGTTTTGGACAAAGTTAAAATGTAAATATGGAAGTGAAGACTTCTGTTCAAGACAGTACTTTTATTTTCCTTGGATATATAATCATATTTAGGAGAGCTGGATTATAGGTATTTTATTTTATTTTTTTGACCTATCTAAGCATCTTTATTTTTTATTATAATGGAATCTACAAATTATCACAGCATATTCACCAGATATATTAATGACTGTGTATATTCATACATTTAGGCTGTTGGTATTTTATATTATTATTTATTAAATTTATTTTTGAGCGATCGAGGCAGTACTGAGGGGGTTTGGCATCACTTCAGAAAATTCTTGGTTAACTGGGCTGATGGATCAATGTGAGGATCCTCAGATGTGGCACTGCTTGGATTGGTGTTAGGGGTTTCCAGAGACATACACAGAGGTGCCTTAGAGACTCCAGAGGTTCTGTGTACAGTGCTTGAGAGATCATATGATACCAGCAATAGAACCAGGATCACACACATGAGGACCATATGTTCTCACTCATGGAATATCTCCTCAGTCCACTAGTTTTATTTTTTCGACAAGTCCTCCACACTATTTTCCTTAACAATGAGTCAACTGAAGTCTCACCAAGAAGCACAAAGTCTCTTTTTGCTCTTTATCTTAAACATCTTTTTAACACCTGACATAATAACAGGTGCAAAGTGCTATCGCAGGGACATTCTGATTTATGATTAGTAATGTTGAATGTCTTTTAATATGCTATTATCATTTGTATGTCATCTTTGAATAAATGACTGGATTCCACAGGATGTCAAAAGATCATGTGGCTGCCCACCTACAGATGGTCAAACTTCTTTGTCAAAATCCTGAACGAATGGTTTGAGTTTCTTTGTATTCCTGGAGCAAGCAGATGCCATTGGACTACACTAGCACGTGATAGGGTCAAATGGAAATGTTACTGGCACCTGATCAAATCAATGAATAACGGATATCAAGTAGTATCAAGTGATCAAGTTCATTTTATTTTTGTTAATGAGTTGGACATGTCACTTGCAAATATTTTCTCCCATTTCTTAAAGTTTTCATTATGTTGCTAGTTTGTTGTGCAGAAAATGTCTAATGTAGTCCAACTTATTTATTTAGTTGCCAGTAGTTCAATTTCAATTCCAAAAACATCATTGAGAAGGCCAATGTCAATGAACTTATTCCCTTATATTAGTCATAGGAGTTTATCATTCCAGGGATTGTACTTTTTGTAGGAGCCACACCTGACAGTGCTCAGGGAGTACACCTATTCCTGTATCTGTGCTCAGGGATTACTCCTGTCAGGATTTTAGGGACCATATGGGTTTCCACATATAGAATCTGGATCAGCAGCATGCAAGGCAAATGCCCTACCCACTGTATTATAGCTCTGGCCCTTCAGTGATTAATTTTGAGTTTTTATTTTGAGCTGATTTTTTATGTATGATATAAGACAAAGCTAATTATATATATCTGCATGTGGATACACAGTTATATCAACATTGCAAAGATACAGAGATATGCAATGGGAAAAAGAATTCTTTTCTATATCTTTGCAAAAAATTCATTACAGTATTATTAGTTCATAGTAGCAAAGATATGAAAATATCCTGAATGCTCATCAATGACTAGAAAAAGAAATATTTGCAGAGAATATATAATGTAAATATATGTATATATGTATATATAGTATTATCATAATACAATACTGGCTAGCCTTAAGAGGGAAATTGCCATTTACAACAAGGACAAATATGAAGTACATTATACTAGGTGAAATTAAACTTTACAGAGAAAAAAAATTATCATCTCCCTTATATGTGGAATTTTTCTTAGAAAAAAGCCAAACTCAAAGGAACATAAAGTAGAATTACAGTTATCATAACCAAAAAGTTGAGGCTATCATAATATTCCTGAACACTGTGGGAGATATTGATAAAATCTAATTACAAGATAAGGAAATTCTAGAGAGCTAATGTACTACACATTATTAGTTAATGGTCTCATATTATATACTTGATCCACTAATAGAATACATTTTTAAGTGTGCTTACTATACACACAAAATGGTAACTATGGAGGTGATTAATAAGTATAGTAAAAGACACTATACTTATTGTATAGGATATACAATATTTAGGATATTTGTATATCCTAAATATTGACTTTTATCAAAACATAAAACTAAGAGATAAGGTTAATGTGATTTAATTTTTAGCTCTACATTGATAAGGTAGGGAAATATGGTTTGTACACAGAAATGTAATGTTTGAAAACCATCAATGCTGAGACTGATATTGCATTTTAGACCAATATCCTGTTAGATTTAGTAAAGAATTTGCTATTATATTTTATTGAGGCTAATCAACAAAGATTTCTGTGCCTTATTTCTCAGCAGTCATCATGACAGATTTAAGTCATTAACTCAAAAAATAAATACCAAGCATGTACAGTATACATGACACCGTAAGGCGACTGTAGGAGAGATCAAAACAAACTGAATTTCTGCTCCACTGGTGTTTGATCTGGTGAGAAAAAATAGTCAAAAATCAAATAAACTCATTTCATACTAGACCGGGTTCTGATAAGCTGTGAATACTTATAAATACTAATACTCTTACAGCAGAAAACAGTTTATTCATCTTAGCACATTCACTACTACCACTGAGGATTTTCTGAGTTCACTACCTGTTGGGTAAACCAGAGAGGGCCTGAACAATACAACTTGGCCCTTTGGAGTTGACATTATGGTCTTTGAGTCTTGACATGGTAACTTAAGCATAAACAAGAGAGTTCATGAGATGGGAAAAATATTAGAAGAAACATGAACCAGAATTCATGTAATTAGATTCAAAGTTTAAGTAAGTAGGGTTGTAGTGGAAGAAATGAGGAATCAGAAATGACCAAGGATGTTAGCATTGACTATTGACTTGGAGCAACTCTGTAATCTTGATTAAAAAAAAACTGTGGTAGAGATGAAGACTACTGGAATGGTTTCATGAGTGAAGGAGAATCGGCCTAAAGTCTGGTGCAGTTAAGGTAATGACTTGAAGGCCTGAAGCTATTTCAATTCTAGAATTGATCATTAACGCTTTAGAATAGTCACCTATATATCAATATGTCAACTCATTCTAGGACTAGTGTACCTATTAAAGGAAAATCATCATAGACCACTGTCCAATCTAAGTCATCTGCTGAAGGTTTATATCATCAATGATATTAAAGAACATGAGCTGAGAGTCAAAAGGACCAGTTATTTATGTTATTTATTCAAAGTTTCTTCTAGAAAAATGAAACTGCTTATTTTATATTTGAGAACTGAGGGAGAGGCCACAGTCTGTCTGTGACACAGTCCCCAATTCTAAGGCCATCAGAAAGACTACTTCAAAGTTTGTTTGTTGAGTTTAATAACAAAGCATCCATTTGCTCAATCTTATTTTACTCAGGATTTGTTCTGGCTTTGGTACTTATGGATATTTCAAAATTGTACAATGGTTTAGGTATCTAGGAGAAAAAGTTTATTGTACTTGCTGAGCATATTTCTGTACCTGGTAAATAATGGGTCCAAAATGGAACTGGAACAGTAAAAATAAAAGCTGGACACAGCAAGGTTTGTTTTTAACCTTAAGCAGAGCCCTAGAACATTTAAGTGCCTCACGCCCTCCTGGGACTAAGGCATAATGTTTTCCCATGCCCTGAAGAGGAAAATCATTTGACATTCCCGGGATAAGCGTGAAACATACACCATGTAAAGCAACCATTAAGCAGCTTACTTATTCTGTATTACTTTTCCCTCCTATTAGTTCCCTTATTTTGGCAGGAGGTAGGATGTGATGACATAAATTAGGTATTTCATCTCCAACTCCCAGTTCTTGAACATTAGTTTTATTTTCCTACTTAAAAACGTGTGATCTTCCAGGGGTTACCCAGAAAATGTCCCACTGAAGGTAAATGTCCTACCAGTTACACAATGGTCTGAAACTATCTATTTAGGTAGTCTTTCAATAGCAAGGTCATATGAAGCCAACTGAGTCTAGTAAGTGGTATTTCCTGAGGTGATGAATCACCCATCTAATGGTCTCTGAGCATGTCTCATGAACCATAATGGTTTTTGCACACAATTCAGTAAATACTCACTAGAGGTTTTACCAAGTAAGCTTCCTTCTGCGTACAAGGTTCCAGAATTCTGTAGCAGGCAATTAAAAAAAAAATTGTGTTTGTCTCTCTTCACCTTTTTTTTCTCTCTTAAGTTTACACCCTGAGTTTTGTGAACATTTTAAAAAAGATATTTAAGACTGCAGTTCAGCCACCTTGTAAAATGAAAGACTACATTGTACAGGCACCAAAGGTACACGCCAGTGCTTTTATCAAAATCAGGGCCTGCACAGCCACACTAATTGGAACCATGTGTGGAAAACGCAATACAGGATTTTCAGCTGTTCACTAATTAAATAGCATAAAATAAAGCTAAACTTCATATTTCTGTCTGAGGCAGGATTCTTGGGCTACTCTGTTAGCTGGACCAGTGATGATCCTGAGTAGGAATTTTGGACCTGCACGAGACCCCAGGTTTGTGGTAATTCTTTTTATATATCAAGGCGTTGTCTACGGTTCTATGTTGTAAGTGCTTCTGTGGTAGATAAAGGGCAGTGGCAGAAAACTTAATCTTTCCAGTACACTAGCCGATTGACTCATTTAAAACAAGTATATTCTTACAAAATTTAGTTACTACAAAAAGTTTTTTTTGTGAAGAGGAAAAAGGGCTTCCTAATGTATTTACTCGCTGAAACTTGTGAAGAAACAGTGCCCATTATCCGTGTCTGCTGGAAAGGGACAACGTCTGTCTCAAGTTTCCTGTTAAAACTTGAACACAGATATAATTTGATTTTCTTTTTTAAAAATTACACTTTCTGTCACTTTGCATGCATAATGCTTTATTATTCTGGGATCAAGATTCCTGGGAATAAGAGGTTAGTTCATAGTGTCTTCTTTCAGAATGTAAGCCTAATTCGGGATGTTTAGTGTCATTTACTATTCATATTGTGGCAGAGAGAGAGAACTCCGCTCTTTCCCTGTCCAGACAAGGTTTGGATTCAGAACTGTTATCTTTGCACAAAATGTTGAAGCCCTAGGAAAGAAACATGATGAGTGTTTTTAACAGTGCAATAGTACTCACAGTGCCAAGCTCTAGAAGGTTCTAGAAGAGTGAATTAATGTCATAACAATTCCACCAACGGTATATCTGAGCATTATCATGAAGAAAATAGGAAATTCAAAGCTGGGCTGGGAATTTGAGTGGTAGGTCTGCTTTGGCAAAATGTATACTAAAATTGGAATGATGCAGAGAAGATTAGCATGGCCCCAAAAGAAGACGGCATGCAAATACATAAAGCATTCGATAGTTTTTGGACACAACGTTGTATAGAAAACCACTTACCCTTAATGAGTGAGTAGCCCAGAGGATAGCACCAGCACCGAACATCCCTTTACCCTCACGGTAATGACTTCCAGAGATGCCATGTTAAGAATATTTCATGAACTCAAATGATGGTACTGGTAGCCAATAAAGCACAAGAAAATTTGAGAGTGGAAACAGAAAACTACAACCTGTGGTGACAGAACCGAAGAATTTGTTAAGGGAAATTAAAAAACAGCGAAAATCCTTGGCAGCAAAGCAAGAGCAGCTGAGGAAAAAATGGTAAGCTTCAAGATGAGATCCAAGAACCTATAGAAAACAAAATAGAATTTGGGAAAAGGCCTGAATAGAAATGAACAGCACACCAGAGAATTATGGAATATTTCATAAGGGACAATAAAAGAATCATCAGTCTTTGAGGAACAGGAAGAATTCAATGAAAAAATACTCGTCAAAAATCAAAAATGAGAATTTCCTAGAATTGTATCACTGTCTTCCCGTTCATCATCGATTTGCTCGAGCAGGCACCAGTAACATCTCCATATGACCTGTCTCATGCAAGTAGAGCCCAAGGGCACCTGCTTGCTCCAGGAACATAAAGAACCTCAAACCATTCCATCAGGTCATGGGAATGAGGTCAATAATTGTTACTGGTATCTGGCATATCAAATACGACACGGGTAGCTTGCAGGCTCTGCCGTCTGGGTAGCATGCTCATCTCTAAATCCAGCATTTATTGATGAACTGCGTGGCAGCTTGCAGCCGCATGAGCCTAACTATGATAGGCTGGTCTGCTGGGTGGAGTTCTGAAGTCCGGATGTGGAAAATGGAGGCCCTCATGGAGTGGGGGTCATCTGACTTGTTGAGAGGCTCTGCTGGGGTGGCGGGCCAGGGCTAGACCCAGCCATCACTCCCGGGTACCTCGTGAGCGGCTGGGCACAGGGAGAGCCAGTAGCAAGCAGCTCTGTCCCAAGTCTGTGAGTCTCTGTTTCAGGATAATCAAGTATAAATGCAGAGAGCTGTGCTATGACCTTTCACCAAGTCAGGAAGCTACTTGTCTTTGAATTTTACCTGTCTGGTCCAAAGCAGAGTCAGAGGAATAATACCCGTTCTTTGAGTCTATGTTATATATACCTAATATATACAATATATACCTAAAAGAATGACTGCATTCATTTGTGGAATATAAATATATGGGTATATATACCCATATATGTATATATAGGTATTAGTCTATTGCGTGATGGTTTAATAAAAAAAATTTAAAAAATTTTAAAAAACTGTTCTGCATGATCCCTATTTTTGAGCAAGAATCATGACAGAACAATGTTTATCTCAAATATACATCCACACTCTCACTGCTATTTAAAAACAGACATGACACTCAAACACTTGTAAGGAGCAAATTATAACAGAACATAGTAATGATTCCTCAGATATGTTGATGGTTCTTAATATTCATTAATATAAATTATAATTAGAAGACAATAAAATACGTTCGTGAAATACACACTGACTCATCATGATAAAGAATTTTTACAATATTTTGTAACATTAGATTGCTTTCCTGAAAAAAAAATGAGTTAGCAACTTTTCTCATTTTCTTTTATAATTTTTATCTTTTTCTTTTTCTAAAATAGATTCATACACAGGATCTGTGCCATGCTTAGGTAAAAGACTTATATCCAAATCTTTAGAAATGACTCAGTGTGTGTGTATGTATGTATACTTGATCACTTGATCACTTGAATTCGGGTTATTCATCGATTTGCTCGAGCGGGCACCAGTAACATTTCCATTGGACCCTATCACGTGCCAATGTAGCCCAATGGCATCTGGTTGATTCAGGAATATGAAGAGCCTCAAACCGTTCCTTCAGTGTCTTTACAAGGAAGTCTGACCATCTTGTAGGTGGGCGGCTACGTGATCTTTTGACATCCTGTGGGATCCAGTCGGTAATGGCTCTAGTCCAGCGGTTGTTTCCAAATCGCATTACATGTCCAGCCCATCTGATTTTTCGAAGCCTTGGCAAACGAGACAGCGTCCCTGATTCTGGAATAGCGACAGAGGTCAGAACTCCGGATTCCTTCTCTCACTTGAGTGAGGCGTGATATTCCAAGCATAGCTCTTTCGATTCCTCTCTGGGAGACCCAAATAGCATTCTCATCCTGCTTTCTTAGGACCCAGGTCTCTGAGGCATATGCTAATAGAGGGAGAATGGTGGAGTCAAAGAGATGTGCCTGGAGCCGGAGGTTCTTTGTCCTTTTAGCTATTTCTTCGATGCCTTTGAAGGCATTCCATGCCGCTCTCTTCCTCCTGCGCAGCTCAGGTTTTAGGTCGTTCATCATGTTGATTCTTCGACCTAGGTACACATAACTGCTGCATTCAGAGATGTTTGTTCCATTGACAGTGAATGGGGCCTCAGGAACTAGTTCATTCTTCATGAACTAGTTCATTCTTCATGAACTAGTTCATTCTTCATGAACTATTTCTTCATGAACTAGTTCATTCTTTCCCATTCTTCTTGGGAAAGAGTCCATCTTGATTACTATGGGATGCAACAGTGCTTTGCTCAAGTTTGAGTCTCATGCAGAATTCTGCACATTTTCAAATACATTGAAAAGATGCTGGAAGGAGGAAAAAAGAATACTCAGTGTTCAGCCAATGGACTGAAGAGGCGTCCGCTGCACAATACTTCCAGTTTTATGGTTGCATTTCCCAGCAGCAGAATATGATGCAAGATTTTGTGAGGACAGCCACTTACCACAGAGCCATTCCTAGAATTGAAGAGTGCATAAACCCAGGTTCATGAAGTCTGAACGGTCCCAATAAAATAGACCCAAATTAAAAAGAAAAATCTCTGCATAGCATAATCAGAACGAAAAGGTCAGAGACAAACAGAATATTAAAAGCAGCTGATCAAAGAAGGAGCAGACACATAAAGGACTCCCACAAGACTCACAGCAGATTAATCAAGCGATATTCTAAGGAACAGAAGAAAATGAAGGGGGTAGGGTGGGAGGATGTTGTAAAACAAAATTCAGTGAGATGAAAGGCTCAGGAATACTCTATTCAGCTACGTTACCATTCAGATATGAAGGAATGATATAAAATGTCTCAGACAAGCAATGGCTTAGGAACTTCCTAGCCTTTAAATCTATTTTGCTAAAAGCACTAAAGGAGCTTTTATAAAAGATAAGACAAACGTCACGTCACCAGTACTCATCACTTGATCACTTGATCACTTGAATCCCATTATTCATCGACTTGCTCGAGCGGGCACCAGTAACATTTCCATTGGACCCTATCACGTGCCAATGTAGCCCAATGGCATCTGGTTGATTCAGGAATATGAAGAGCCTCAAACTGTTCATTCACCAGTACTCATAACTTCTACAAAATAATAGCAAAAAATCTTTCATGCCAATAATCTCATTCAATATCAATGACCTAAACACTGATCAAGAGACAGAGCTGCAGGAAAAGAAACACAACTTTCTGTGGCCTACAAGAAGCACACCTAAATATGGTAAAAATGGGCTCACAGTACAGAAAATAATATTACAGGCAAAAAAATTCCCTCCAAAGGGAAAAGGTGGTTAGACTTGTATCAGGTAACACAGATTCAAATTTAAAAAGGCAACAAGGTCAGGGATGGTTATTTCTTAATCAAGAGACCTATACATTATGAAGGTCAAACTTTTCCCCCAATTTAATCCGCTATGCCTAACTAAGATTTAGAATGCAGCAAGCGTGCGACATCAGACAGGAGTACAATATTGGACACCATTGTACTACTTTTCAAAGTTCTTTGAGTCCCATGCTACTGGCCTTCTTTGGCAATCAGTTCCAGGCAAGACTTGCCCTATTTCACACAGGAAAAAAAATTAGTAGATGTCCTGCCACAGGGTATCTCGGAGTCTGCAGGTACAAGTTAATCATACGAATCACTGCACTGTAAGAGTGGGAGTAGCACTTCCAGGTAACCCTGGAAACAGAGGCTAATGTTTCTCTGTTGTCTATACACGCTCATTAGTGGTGGTGAATCAGACCCTTTGGAAGAGTGCGAAGGAGAATATACTATCCAGGAGATGATTTTTCTTGCACTAGCTCTATTTCCATTTCTATTTTATGCTTTTTTTTTGTCCTGCTTCCCAGGATCATATTCCCAGGATCATATTCCCAAATAAATAGGCTGCATGAAAATCCTTATTTCACATTCAGTTGTTTGAGGAAGGCAGAATGAACAATTCTAGAATCTTGTATGTGCAGGTTCTATATAAAAATGATTTAATCCAACTCCATAACTAGCTGTTACTTTTAAGGTAGCAATTAAGTTGAAGGCCATTTATAAATCAGAAGTGTGTGATTTAGGATGAAATTATATTCTACTTACTGGAATAGTGGCCACCAGAAATTGCTTCTGCACTTGAGTTTAGTAACAAGATGGGTATGTACTCTAATCTTCCTCCTTTTCTACAGAACTAGGAGTTAAAGAGCTTTAACAAGGGGTCGAAAAGTGGAGTGCTTTGTGAGATGAGAATTTAGGATAAATCCAAAGACAGAAGAAAAGGCAACATACGAGCAATAAAATTCATGCTCAATTTTATTCAAATGGAAAATAAAAATCAGAAAGCAGGACAGTAGTAAATGTGAGGGTTTGTGGATACTTGAAAGAGAAAAATTAATATAGGTGGGCTGAAGAGAGGTTTGGATTGAGTAGAGAAGAGTCAGGAGTTGGTGTAGAAGCAATCACATTTATTACGGTGAAGTTTTCAAAGAATTCTTTCCTGGTTACTAAAACACAGACAATAATTTCAAGTGAGTGCATAGCACATTGCAAATAATAGCTACCCTATTAAAAATCATTTATTAGAATTCTGGTGTTAAGGCTTAAAAATAACTGAATTGAGAGAGGAATTATGCCTCCCTCCTCAGGGACGTTGCAAGGCCCTAGGCTCCAAGGACCTCCTGTGGATTTAATATAAACTTAACATTACTTGGGGGTCAGGGGGTGACTATGTCAGTAGAAGCTGGGGCTTAGCTGGGTCCCCAGCAGTACTCACTATCCGTTAGGACCCCTGGCCTGTGTCCAGGGTCTACCCTCTTCCCCTGACCTGTCCATGGAATAAAGAGGAAGGCTAGAGGTTTGAACCGGAAGGTTATTCTTGAATGGTTACTTTGTTTCATCTCGTTCCTTGCTCTCTGTAGGGAACCTCTCCTGGACCTCTGTTCTCTCCCCATTTCTCCTGCAGGCTGCTCTCTCTTTGGGTGGTCTGTGGCGCTCCTCTCATCAGAGCCCAGGCCTCATGCCTCTGGGAGAGAACCCCACCTGGCAGTACCCTTTTCCTTAGGTCCTTTCAGCTCAGGGCTTTTCTCTTTAGGGCTGTTCTCTGAACTCCTGGGCCATGTCCCTATTTCCCTAGTTACCTTTTTCATCTTTTACTACTATGTCTGTGTCTCTGAATCCCCATCTAATTCTTTGAGTTTCTCCATGTTGCCCTACTGTAATTAGGTGGCTCTAATACTGAGTAGCCCTGAAGCTCTGTAACCCTGTAGCTTTGATGACAGCTCCTCCCTCTCAGGCACCAGGCCTTGTGGCTCTGGTGCTGGCCCTCGGCCTAGGCATCAGGAGCAGCTTCTCTTCCCTGGTGCTGGCCATCGGCTCAGGCACCAGGGTTCCCATGGCCTAGGTGCTGGCCACGCACCAGAGGCTGCTGCTCTGAGTCCAGAAGGTCTCCACAGGATGCTCTCCTGGGGTCCGTATTTATAGCTCAGGTTCAGAACTCCGCTCAACTGCCTTAACAGACATTGGGAGGTACTGTGCCTTTAAGATCCCAGTCTGGCAGACGAGCATCACAAAATTTCAAGACAGACAATAGCTTGAAATAGAAATGTGACTTAGTTATCTCTGATTACAAAATATGTTAACAAATATTTTGTTCATTTCTTGATTTATAAGTTTGAGAGACTCATGAATTTATGTAGGATAATTACTCCAATTTCCCTACCATTGCCAGCATTTCTTCGCCCCTGTACCAAGGTTCCCTCACCCCACAGCCAGCCCACTTCTTGAATAGGTACATTTTAAAGCTTAATTATTATAGGTTGGGTCTCACTTCATGGTAGTGTTGGATCTAGTGGTTTAGTTTTACACAGAAAACTTTTCTATACCACCAACGTGCCCACGTCCTTTTTTTGTCACCTCTGGCTCATTTACTCTGGTTTACAAGAATAAATCGTAGTGTTTTAGGGGTACAATGTTACCAGGCCATACCCACAACCAATGCACCAGTGTCCCTTCACGATAGCCCATTACATGCGTTCAGTCCTCTCCACCTGAACGCAACTGTGATCTGACTCTAAAGCGTCAGCTTATCCTAGACACGGTCACTGACTAGGTGTTTTGTTCACTTGTATGCCACTCATGAGGAAGATCATCTAGTTGTGTTCTTTCTCCTTCTGACTAATTTTGCTTAGCATACGCTCTACAGCAAAAAAGATAATGCATTCTAAGTCTAATATATCACTCATTCTTGGACATGGGCTGCTTCTCAATGTGACACTTTGCAAATAGTGTCACAGTGACAATAGGTGTGCATATATCTTTTTAAAATGAGAGTTTTTTGTTGGTGTGGCAATAAATGAAGCTTGTTGCATTGGCCGGGAATCAAACCCGGGTCTCGCGTGGCGGCGGGAATTCTACCACTGAACCACCCTGCATCTGTTCATGGGTGATAGATTTGCTATCATGACTAATAGATTTGCTAGTTCACCTGGTAGTTCTATTTTATAATGTTTTGAGGAATCTCTATACTGTTTTCCAATTTACATTCCCAACAATGAGTAAGAGGATGGAGAGGGCCTCTTCATCTTCCTTTTCCATTCCCAGATGTCAAGAAGGGCCCCATCACCTGAGATTTTTCACCACTTCTTCCCAAAGAAGTAGCAGTTACGGGAGCGCAATTTCTGTTATGTCTTGCTGTAGTTAATGCCATACTCCTAACTACTCCCAGCAAATACTACTATTGCAATATCTTCTAAATTGCCTCATTCTGATGACTCAGTTACAAATGTGGACACAAACCCCTTGCCTCCACACCAGACAAGTGAATTCTTCTTTATCAGCCTCATCCCCAGTTCTCTCTCCTTTAACCCTACTAATTTTCCTAATCTTTCAATTGGAATTTTGATCTTTTGTGTATACTAACACACAGTAATTTTTTAATTTGCTATTCTCTCAACTGTCCTACTAGTCCTTGATATTATGATTCGTTATATGGTTGTTTGGGACCCCAATCTCAACATTGATTCATATACTTACTCTTTGAGAGCAGACAGAACTTGAATTCCATTTAGCAGAAAATTTGCTCTTCAGCAACAGAGCTCTTGTATTATTCACTGTCAGCATCTAGTGCTGAGATCAGAGGCTGGAACAAATGCTTCACAAACATTTGGTAAGCAACGGGATTTGCACTAAAATTCTCCACATGGCCATTTTTATTCTGTTCATAACTGATCTTATTGTTTGTTTTTTGGGTCATACCCAGCAGTGCTTAGAGGACCCATATAAAATGCTGCAAATTGAGCCTGTGTTAGCTCTATGCAAGGCAGGTGCCTTACCCACTGTATTATCTCTCTAGCTTCTATAACTGATCACATATAAATGTTCATTGAATCTAATTTAACTGGTAAATGCTTGGTTTAAAAATAGAAGGTGAAATATATTATAAGTCTGAATTATAGGTTACTAAAAAAATTTAAATTTCTTAACCTATGTTACATATAACATATAAGTTATATAATAAAGACAGCTTTTCTAGAAATAGGATTTTTTTTTTCAATTTTCCTAATGAGGCTAGAGATACAACATGAGAGCGAGAATTACAAACTTTCATCAGATGCCAGGGCTAAGAATTATAAATTTGATCTGAGCAAAACAAAACAAACAAAACAAAACAAAACAAAACAAAACAAAACAAAACAAAACAAAACAAAAACAACACCCTTTTGTCTCTCCGCAGTAGAGCTCAGGGGGACTAGGACTTTCTCCCAGCCTGGGCTCTATGGCCCGTGAGCTGTTGTAGGGACCATGTGTGCAGGGGGTCACCATCAGGCACCGAGCATATGAGGCTTGTGCCTCTGACTTTGAATTATATCCCTGGTGCTCAGCTGAGAAAACCTTAAGAAACACAATATCTTTTATAAATGAGGGGACTAAGGTGAAAAAAAGTAATAATTATACGGTATCACTGTGAAGATACACATTCTGGGAGAAGGACCACAGAAGAACGGTTCTGAGTTGCCGCTGGCTGTGAGACAAAGCAAATAAAGGAAAAGAAACAGGGCATTGGGGAAATGAGGGGGTGTGTGTGTGTGGGGGTAAGACTTCACCTAAATACATACATGGTGGTCCAAGGTACGGTCAGTCACACCAGTGTGTGGTGGAGACAGGCTACAGCCAGTGTTGCTCTCTGGCCTATAGGGTGCTGGGAAGAAAAACTGTGGTGTTGCACCTTTAGCCAGATCTCTACCACTGGAGTCACATTTCCTGGCCCATAATAGAACATTTTAAAAATTTAGTTGGGGTGCTGAAGCTGTTTTAAAACCAAACAGAACTTTTAAAATTTAGTTGGGCTGAATTACTGAGGTGGGACAGCAAGCAGAGAGACTGTCTCAAGAGGCAGAGAAGCAGACAGTGAAGTTGTACTCTGGAGGTAATATTAGTAGGAGGTCTGGGCGGAAGGAAGCAGAAGCAACCACATTCCTGTGTTCTTAGCTGGGAGGAGTCAGGAAGTGTCAGAAAAATCTGTCAGATGGGGAAGACTGGTGGAAGAATGATAGCTGGGATGTAATAGAATTTTCTTTTGCTTGGGATGTGCAAAAAATTCAAATAAAAGTATAATAGATGAAGTACTCATCCTGACTTAAAGAAAAGATGCAAAAATATATCAAAATTCTATATAAAGATAATGTTTTGGCAAGTTTGGGTGTTAGTTTTATTTTGTCAGAAAATTAAGTTAACTGCATAATGCCAAAATTCTGGTATGACTGATTAGAAGTTTATATATTTAAAATATATTTAGATATTTTATAACTTTATAAAATATAGGAAAATTTCTCTATTTTATATTTGCATTTATTAATTATGATCACATATCTATATGATTATTATGAGGTATAGTCTAATTTTGGTGATATTAGCATATATGTGGCATTTTTATATTATCTTTCAGGCTAAATCTAGAGTTAGCTGGGTCTTACTCTTGGCTCTGTGCTCAAGAATCACTCTTTGTGCTTGGAAGACTATATGTTGCCGGGGAGAGCTGGGATAGGCTGCAGGTAAGGCATGTGACTTACCGTGTATACTATTTCTTCGATTCCTTTAGGTGGTCTTCTAAAGATGAAGATGACTACTTAAATAATGTGGGTAACAAAAAAGGCGAACTCCATAAAGAAGTCTTAAAAGTAGATACCCTCATGATGTGGTGTTGAAATTATGCATCACTGAAACCATTAGTAACAGTATTGTAGATCAAAAGTGCTCTAATAAATATTTTTTTAAAAAAGTGAGTGGCCAGGAATAAAGATAAATACGAAATATATGCTACTGTAAAAATCAAGTGAAGGAAATGCTTAATGAGAAATTACTATTCAAAAGTTGGTTAGTAAGATGAAGACTGAGAGCAACTCAACTATTGGATTTGGCAACATCTTGGCTGTTACTAACTTTGAGCAGTGTGGAGGGATGCGTGTTCAACTAGAGAAGTGAAGACAGAATTACAGCCTAAAAAGTAGAAACAGTGAATATTTAAAAACGTTTCATGGTGAGGGATGTGGTTTAGCAGGACTACAGGTGCCCAGCTTGTCAGGTGAAGTGCTGGGGTCTCTTCCTGTCACGGCAGGTGGGGGCAGGGGAAAGTGTGAGTTGTGACTGAGGCTAGATCAACAAAGATAAAGTCCTTATATGTGTAAAATAAATTTTTAGTAATTACTGGAAAGAATGCTTCTTCACATAAAAGGGAGTTATATAACCATAAAGACTGTACAAGGTCTGTAAGTATAGTAAAGGTTAAACGAAATATTTTAATAAGAACACAAAATCTTCACTGCAACAAACATTTTATCAGACGATTTTTAGACTGTGTACACACTCAAATAGATTTTTATACATCTGATCTCATATACTCAACTTTAAATAATGAAACATTGTTTAAGATATGACTATTCATAAAAGACGTACAAACAATTCCTTTGTACTGTTTGCAAAATCTTTCTAGACAAGATGTTAGACAGTTAACCATGTTTAATACATATGAACTGAGTAAGTATCTCAGGCAACAAAGTTTGAGAGCTTAGATAATTACAGACATGCTGAATGAACAGTTTAGAATAATGTACCACTGTCATCAAATCATATCTTCATATACATTTTAATCCATTTAGTACAATGGTCTCAACTCAGTGTATATGTAATTAAATAGTAAGGTGTAGTAAGAGCTGCTGTTAAATTGAAAGTTTGCTTTTTCAGTTTAAAGAAATGAATAGAAAATACAGTCTAGGGAACATCAAAGTACTTTTTTAAGACAGCTAAATCTCATCAAAGAGGTCTTCTGAACTGGTGTTTTTTAGAGTTTCTAAAGACAGGTTTTCATCTGAGCTGTGCTTTTCGATGTCTCAGGTAGTTGAGTATCTAGCCTAGAAAAAAAAGGAGACCAAGACAATTTGATTAAAAAATACATATCAAAGGTAATTAAAAGATATACAAATGAAATGAAAGCTAAGCCCTGTTCCAGAAATGGTTTTGAGATTTATTTCCATTACTCGGAGAAAAGGCTTGTGATATAGGACTCAAATTTCTTTAAATACTTTAGAACTAATCTGTGTTTATTAAGAACAGAAACTCAAGGTTTTTACTACAATTCTCATAATCTATGTCAAGAAAGAAAATATCCTGTGCTATATTTTATTTATTTTTTTTTAATTTTTTTATTTTTAAAATTACAAAGATATACAATTAAAAAGTTCATATTTGAGTTTTGGTCAAACAGTGTTGCAGCACCCATCCCGCCACCAGTGCCCATCTCCCACCACCAACGTCCCCGGTTCCCTTCCCCTCTCCCAGCCCTGCTCCATGGCAGGTTCTTTATTTCTTTCCATTTCTCTCTCTTTCTCTTTTCCTTCCCTCCAGACTATGAATTACAGAACATACATTAAAGGGTTGTCATGTGTATCTTTTTGCCTCTATTTAATGCTCAGTTCTAGGTTGGCATTAGTACCCCTCAACAATTGTTAGCACACTGTTCCATTTTCTGTCTTACCTAGCCTCTGAATCCCACACGTTTGTGATAATTTCCACCTTTGACAGGACCTCCTGATATATGTTTCACTTGACCTTGGAATGCCGGCTGGTACAGCCTTTCTGGAAAACAATATGGACTTTCCTCCAAAGACTAGAAATTGAACTCCCATTTGACCCAGCCATACCACTCCTGGGAATCTACTCTGGGAAGCCAAAAATACGCAGCGGAAACACCATCCCTACTTTTATGTTCATAGCAGCATTATTCACAATAGCCAGAATCTGGAAGCAACCAGAGTGCCCGAAAATCGATGACTGGATAAAAAAGCTTTGGTACATCTACACAATGGAATACTATGCAGCTGTTAGGAAAATTGAAGTTATAAAATTTGCCTACAAATGGATGGACATGGAGAAGATTATGTTGAGCGAAATTAGCCAGAAGGAGAGAGACAGATACAGAATGACTGCATTTATCTGCATAACATAAATATATAGGTACATATTATGATACCAATATCCAAGGTCAAGTGAAACATACATTTTAGATTAGAATACTTCTCAGGTGATTCTTTACTGACTCCATCACAATACACTGTTCTTGGTTCCTTCCAATTCCACTTACCACTGTGCATTTAATTATTTGTTTACTTAGTTTTGAAGCCATACTCAATGGTGCTCAGGGCTAACCCCTGGCTCTATGATCAGGAATCACTCCTGGGGGCCAGGAATTGAACCAGGGTCTGGCACATGCAAAGAAAGCTCTCTACCTGCTGTATTGCCGCTCTGCTCTTCATCTTGGATTTAAATCTGAACTGGCCTACAGAATTTGGATCTCAACTGTTCTGATAAACAATTCTACCAAGAGTAATATGGGGTAACATTGGTTGGGAGGGATCTTGACACCATGGCCAAGGGAAGTAGACAGTCTGGTGGAGGGTGTGGGGTTGGAATGTTGTATGTATGAAAACCTAACACGAATAGCATTGTACATCACAGTGACTAAATAAATTTTAATAGGAGAAACTTCTGATCACATGAATTTCCTCTGGCAATCATTAATTGTAAGAGTGCCTGTGATTATGAGTGAATCCACATATTAGCAGTTGTTGGCCCATGTGTCCTGACAGCTATATTCATGCAAATGTTTTCTCCGATCTATGGATAAAATAAATAATCACTGCTATTAACTGGTTCTGAAAAAAGTGAGCTGGAAGATAAACTGAGCTCATTCGGAAGTATATGTGTGGAATGTACATTCATCATACCCTTCTATAAACTTTGTCATTGGTACCAAAACAAAAAGTGCTTAAAATGAACAGTGAAAGGTGGTTTTAGGAGCAATAATGATCAGAGGGACTCAACCTAGTAACACACAGAAATACTCCATTCCAGCCCGAAGGCAGGAGGAAAGCCAAGTCGCATTATACAGTTGAGAGAGGTCGGGAACTGAAGTCAAGGCACACAGATGGGAACGGAAACCAATTATTCCCCCATTGTGACTAAGTGACTTGTAAAACTGAGATACTAAGAACTATTTTACAGGTGGCCAAGATTAAATGAGGTGATGTAAGTTTAAATGTGTGAAATTTTCACAAAATATTCGGAAAAAATAGCAGCAAAAACTGCACAAATGATAAAAGAGCTCCTGATAAGACCTTCTCTAATTTAGACAGAAAGCTAATTAAATATACCCAAGTATGTTTACAGTGTAAGTATTTTAAAAAGCAACCCATATCAGTTGCCCAGATCATTCGGAACCAATCCATCACAGGGTCTTACTTGGCATTCTGACTGCATGCAATTAACCATGCTTGGCAGCCCCAGATATGGACGAGTTCCGTCTTAATCTGCACAAACCAAGATCGGAAAACACTACTCCCACAAGAGTGCCAAAGTATTCCGCATTAATGTACTGTCAAGGTGACAAGTACTACCCTCTGGGTGTATTAGTGTTAAAATTAACAATAAATATGGCCATAATTATTATAACATGTAATTAGTATCCAGAAATATATTCCATAGGAGAAAATAATACAGCATGAAGCAAAAATATAATTATTACATTCTTAAGTGTTCACTGTTAACTGAAAACATGTTAAACACGTTACTCAATGATTTATTGTTAGTTTTTCTCTTCTTAGGCAAATTCAATGAGTTATTTCAATGAAAAAGGCAGACATGGAAAATCTTCAGTAATTTTGTCCAGTCTAGACACTGTACAGAGCAGAATGCAAAAGATGTAGCAATTTAGGTAAAAAAAAAAAAAGTCAGCTTGAGATAAAAGGATCACAGTGATGTGACAAGTCCGAAGGAAACATATTCCGGGCTCCATTGAAGATTCTCACCTAACGCCTTTAAGAAATAGAGAAATTCTGATTCTTAGTGTATAGTATACATAAAATACTCCATAATGAGAGAGAGAGAGAGAGAGAGAGAGAAAAGAAAAGCATCTACCATAGAAGCAGGTTTATGGGTGTGTGGAGGGAACACTGGTGTTGGGAAATGTTCACTGGTGGAGAGATGGAAGTTGGAACATTGTATGATTGAAACCAATCATGAACAGCTTTCTAATGGCCCATCACACAGGGATTCAATTAAAAAAAACCTAAAACACAATTATCATATCATTAAGCAGTTTCACACCATGAAATCCAAGAAAAATTAAAATACATATTCACATAGAAGTATTAATATTTATAGAAGCATTATTCATAAATAGCCAACAGGTGGAAACAATTTGAATGTCTTATGTGGGTAAATGAATAAATACAAAGTGCTAATAGCACGCAGCTAAATATTAATCAGCTACTAAATAGAAGTGGATTATTGGTACTTCCTACATCTTAAATGAAAGCTTTGAAAATATACTAAATAAAAAAACATAAAATATCTTTTAAAAAATTTGCTCCATAAAACTGCAATAAATGGAGATGACTCTTCTATACTTTTCACATTTGTAGCAAGTCAACAAAACAAACTAGAACTCTCCATCACCAAAAACTTTTGAAGTTCAAATAATTTTTTCAGTCCTAAGTAAAAGCTTATAAGATTTTTAAATTTCAAAAAAAGGTCAAAAATTCAATTCTATCATTCTGGATTATTTGCTTTTTCACATTTGTCGTTTTATTTTGGCATGCAGTTTATAAACTGTTATTCACAGGCTTTCACGCATGAACTATTCCAGCATGGCACCCTCCCCAGCGACTGCTTCTCTTCAGCACAGTACCAGGGGCTCCCCACCCAAGCCCTAGTATGTTTCCTACTGAAGACAGCAACTCAGTTTCAGTTGCTTTGGGCATTTGCTATTCCTGCTATCCTGTTTCTTCATCGCCTGAATATAAGAAAGATCATTCTGTGACTGTTCCTCTCCTGACCATCTTTGCTCAGAGGGACAATCTCCAGCTCCAGCCACATGAAAGCAAATTTCATGATTTTATTTTATTTTTTACAGCTGAGTCGATTACATTGTGTATATGTACCACGGCATTTTTTTTAAAAAACCTAATCTTTTTTTTCCCTTGCATTTTGGGTCACACTCAGCGACACTCAGGGGTTACTCCTGGCTCTTTCCTCAGGAATGACTCCTGGCGGTGCTCAAGGGATGGCAAGGATTGAACCCGGTCGGCCGCGTGCAAGGCAAACGCCCTACCTGCTGGGCTATTGCTCCAGCCCCTTAAATCTAATCTTGGATTCTTGGACCCTTGGACCCAGATTACGGCTGCTATGAAGTGTGCTGCAATGAGCACAGGAGTACAAAAAAAATCTTTTTATATATTTTATACTTTTGGAGTAGAGGCTCACAAGTGTAATGCTAAATCGTATAGAAGTTGAATTCCTAATTTTTGAGGCGTGTTCATATTGTTTTCAAAAACAGTTGGGGCTAGTTGACATTCCCACCAGCAGTGAATGTTGGTTCCTTCCCCCTCCCCCATCAACACCAACACTGTTTTTTTTTCCATAATCTGTGGAAGTCTCATTCATGTCAGATGGTATGAGATGCTATTTCACTTTTGTTTGGACTTGCATTTCCCCTGATTAAGTGCTACAGCTGGTTTTTGAGCAAACCTTTTCAACATTCTTTCTCTCTTTCCTTTCTTTCTTTCTTTCTTTCTTTCTTTCTTTCTTTCTTTCTTTCTTTCTCCTTTCTTTCTTTCTTTCTTTCTTTCTTCTTTCTTTCTTTCTTTCTTTCTTTCTTTCTTTCTTTCTCTCTTTCTTTCTTTCTCTTCTCTCTCTCTCTTTTCTTTCTTTCTTTCTTTCTTTCTTTCTTTCTTCTTTCTTTCTTTCTTTCTTTCTTCTTCTATCTATCTATCTATCTATCTTTCTTTCTTTCTATCTTTCTTTCTTTCTTTCTTTCTCTCTCTTCCTTCCTTCCTTCCTTCCTTCCTTTCTGTTTCTGTCTGTTCCTCCCTCCCCTCCTGTCTGTCTATCTATCTATCTATCTATCTATCTATCTATCTATCTATCTATCTATCTATCTATCTATCTATCTATCTATCTATCTATCTATCTATCTATCTATCTATCTATCTATCTATCTATCTATCTATCTAGCATCTATGACTTTTTCTCATCTCTTCACCCCATAAAAGCTTCCATTTACCTTTGTTTCCATTTGTTTGGTAAACGGTTTCAAATCACTGACTATGCAACTGACTTCAACGTCATTAATTGTTCTGCCTATGTTTTTCTCAATGTAATTTATGGATTCTGGTCAGATATTGAGGTTTTTATTCCAGTTTGATTTCACATTTGTGTATGGTTTTAGGAAGGCTATTTTTTAACCTTTGATTTATTATTTTGCATTGATTGACCTGCTTTCCCAGTGCCATTAGTTGAAGAAGCTTTCCTTGTTTCACTTTAGACCTTTTGCTGCTCTATCAAAGATGAACTCTCCATATCCTGGGGCTCTATCTCTGAACTTTCAATTCCATGCCATTGGTCTGAAAATCTACCTCTCTTCCTGTAGCACACTTTATTACAGCCTTGTAAACTAATTTTTAAGGGTTGTTTTGGCTATTCTGAGGGGTTTATTATTCCATATAAAATGCAACAGCATTTGATCTGTGTCTTTAATAAATGTCCAAGGGTATTTTCCAAGGGTATTTTTATAGTTTTATTTGACTCTGTATAGTGCTTTGGGAAAGACTGTCATTTTGACAATATTAATCCTTCAAATCCATGAACGGATATGTTTCCTTTTAATAGTGTCCTCTTTTATTTCTTAGTAGTGTTTTATATAGGTTTCTTTGTGTAGTTTTTATATAGTGTTTTAAATATAGTTTTCTCTTTTATTTCACCACTTTTGATAAACTGATTCCCAGTACTTGATATTCTGAATGAATGGTATGGACTTACATTTTCAATATATAGTCATAAATACATAATCATTAATATTTTTAAACACACAGGCCACTATTTTTATCATATTTCTTTCATGAACATACTATTTCCAATAACTTAGAGATAAAAGTTGAAAGCAAAAACACTAGAAAACTTATCTAAAGTTTTAACAAAATCTGAGCTAAATAAAATAACTTTATCATTAAGAACATTTTTAGAAGTAATAAATCAGGACAGCAAAGCAGAAAGCTATAAAAGCAGTGCACAAATATTAGTTACATTTTTATATGCAAATAACAAAACAGAAAATAGAAAGAAATAAAAAGCATGACCGAATTTAAAATAGTATCTAAAAATATCAAATATCCAGAAGTTAGCAAAGGATGGAATGGAAAACTACATCAGTGCTGAGGTATAAGAGGACACCAGGAAAAGAAAAATATTCCACCTTTATGTATTCGAAGAATTAACACTGTCAAAATAATCATCCTGTCCAAAGCATTATACAATTTAATGTCATGTAATCAAAATTCTCATGACATTTTTTAAAGACTCAGAACTATGAAAATTTGTATAGAATCATAAAAATTCCTCTAACAGCCAAAGGAATTCTGAGTAAAAGAAGACAGGAAGATATATTTCCTTACATCAAATCATACTATAAAATTAGAGCATAAAATTATTTACATATAAGGCTCCTTGGTACTGGAATAATATACTTTCAGCCAATGGAACAGAATTCAGAGCCCAGATATAAGTCCTCAAGTTTATATGGCAAAGAAACTGGCTACATGAAATGGAGGAATAAAGGCCTCTTCAGGAAATAGTGCTGGGAAAGTTGACAGTCACATTAAAAAGAGAGAAGCAAGAAGGGAAGAGAAAAGAAAGAAAAGAAACTTGATCTATAGCTTATACCACATACAAAAGCTAACTTAAAACATTAATGACCCCCAGATTAGAACAGAATTCATAAAATACATTGATGAAAATATACACAGAATTCTCCAGCATATGATTCTCAGTGCTGTTTCCAGCAATTTTACCCTATTGGTATCAAACAAACAAACAAACAAATAAACATATGGGACAACAATTTTTTTTCAAAGAAGAGAAAGCATAATTTTATTTAACAAGATATATATACTTTCATGTTTAGTGCAGATTTATTTGCAATAGCCAAAATATAGGAACAATTGATCTGTTCATCAACAGCTAACGGGAATACATAATAAATAGTGAGAAAATAATAATAAAGCACATAGAATGATATGAGATGACATGCTTCCATTTATAACAAAATAAATGGTCCCTAATGGCCTAAACAACACAAATCAGATAAAGACAAATGCTGAATGATATAATTTTGTGTAAAATATTTAAAAAATCCAAATTTGCTACACCAAAGAATAGAATGGTGGATACTAAAGGCCAGAGAGTAGAGTGATTACGGAATATGTGATTAAAGAGAAGAAACTTGCATGCAATAGATAAAATAACTCCTGGAGCTCTAATCCACAGAATAGTGACTGTAGTTGACAATTATTAAAGCTTTAAAATTTCTTGAGAAACTAGAGCTTGATTATTTTCTATAAGCATGTGTGTAATATACACGTATATATGACATGACATGTGTAATATGATAGAGTTGTTGACTAACCCTTTAGTGGTTATCATATTGCAATATTAATATAAGACCTATCAACATCTTTTATACTTTACACAAAATTACATGACAATTATCTCTCATAAAAGAAGGATTTTTTATACATGTAATATATAATTTTTATAAGTATTTATTTAAGGTCACCCTAGGAAAATCTTTGAGCCCCCATGGAGCTGTGGGCCCAGAATCATTGTGGCCAAGCTCAAACTTCACACATAACCAGAAGCAAGAAATTGTTTGGGACAAACAAAAACAGGTTGACTCAGGATAACAGAGTCTGGTGAGATGCCAGATGTCTCTCTTTTGGAGAGACTCACATACACGGGGCAGAGCTGCTACCAGCTCTCCCTGTGCCCAGCTGATCAGGAGACATCCGGGAGGGAAGACAGTTCTATCCCCTGGCCTGCCACCCCATCAGAGTCTTGAAAGAAGCCAGAGGACCCCCTCACCCCCAACACCATGAAGGCTGCCATTTCCCACATCCGGACGGACACCCCTCTTGTCAGAGCTCCACACAGCAGAAGAGCAGATCACAGCCCGGCTCATCACAGACCCACCCCGCAGCAGTCTTTTTCAAGCCCAGCCCAGGTACGCAGATCCAGAGACTCAAATACACAGGGCAGAGCTACTACTGGCTCTCCCTGTGCCCAGCTGATCATGAGGCACCCGGGAGAGAAGGCGGGTTCTAGCCCTGGCGGACCACCCAAGTAGAGCATCACAAGAAGCCAGACGACCCCACACCATGAGGGTCGTCATTTTCCACATCTGGACTCCCCACTCGTCAGAGCTCCACTCAACAGAAAAGCTGATCACAAGCCCGGTTCATCAATATAGCTCGAGATTAGAGGTGACTACAAGAGTATCCCACCCGCATGGCAGAGCCTGACAAGTTATCAGTGTCGTATTTGATATGCCAAATACCAGCAACAATTATAGACCTCATTCCCATGACCTGATGGAATAGTTTGCGTCTCTTTATGTTCCTGGACTGGGATGATACCCTTGGGCTATCTCGCATGTGACAGGACATATGAAGATATTACTGGTGCCTGCTCGAGCAAATTGATGATCAATGGGAAGACAAGTGATACAAGTGAAGTGATTTATTTAATGTTATCTATTGTGAATTTTTTTAATATTTTATTATACCACCATAAGATATACAATTACAAAGATGTTCATGTTTGGGTTTCGGTCATACAGTGTTCCAGAACCCATCCCTCCATCAGTGCCCATTTCCCACCACCAATGTCCCCAATTCCTCCCCCCTCCCCTAGCCTGCCTCTATGGCAGATTCTTTATCTCTTCTCTCTCTCTCTCTCTCTCTCTCTCTCTCTCTCTCTCTCTTACTCCCTTCTCTTACACACTGTGGATTGCAATACATACCTTTAGAGGTTATCGTGTGTACTTTTTTTGTCTATATTCAATGCTCAGTTCTAGGCTGTTATTATCATTTTTGGCGATTATTAGCACACTGTTCCTTTTTCTGTCTTACCTAACCTCTGACTCCTACACGTTTGTGGTAGATTCAACCTTTGATAATACCTCCTGATCCATGATTTACCTGACCTTGGATATTAGTATCATAATATATATGTATATTTCTACATATATATACATATTTATGTCATGCAAATAAATGCAGTCATTCTATAGCTGTCCTTTTCCTTCTGGCTAATTTCACTTAACATGATCCTTTCCAAGTCCACTCATTTATAGGCAAATTTCATAACCTCCATTTTCCCTAACAGCTGTATAGTATTCTATGTGTAGATGCACCAAAATTTCTTTATCCAATCATCAGTTCTCAGGCACTTTGGTTGTTTCCAGGTTCTGGCTATTGTGAATAGTGCTGCTGTGAAAATAAAAGTGCAGATGGTGTTTCCTGCTGTGTGTTTTTGGCTTCCCAGGGTATATTCCCAGGAGTGGGATGGCTAGGTCAAACAGGAGCTCAATTTATAGGTTTTTGCATGCACAGAATGCACTGGAGGTCAACCAGACCTGATCTCTGTTGGGGTTGAATAAACACAACAGCAAAACCCCTCAATATCTGTATTTTAACTTTTTAGGATATGTCATATCAAACCTTTATACCTTTATCAAAATGACAACAGAAAACAAATCACACACAGGAAAGAACAAAAGTGACCAGTGTTGGCTTGGATGTGGAGAAAAGCAGTTGTCATCCACTTTTGGTGATAATTCAACCTCTTCGGAAAAGAATATGGACTCTTCTCAAAAACTAAGAATTGGCAAAGATCAACTAGCAAGATGATCATTGCCAACCTAATCAGTTGATCTTTGACAGCCTAATAAGCTCAATAGCCTCATCAACAAATTGGAGAGTAACAAAAAAATGGACAGAAAACAAACATTTCTCTGAAGAAGACAGAAAAGTAGGCAATTGAAAAGTATTCACTATCTCTGAAATCAAAGATATCCAAATTAAGATGACAGTGAGGGGCTGAAGAAATAGTATAGTGGTAGGGTATAGCCTTGCATGGTTGACCTATTTTGATCCCTGACACCCCATATGGTCCTCCAAGCCTATCAGGAGTAATCCCTGAGCTTAGAACCAGAGTAAGCCCTGAGAACAGCAGATACATTTCCCACCCCCCCAACCCAACAGGATCAAACAAAAAAAGATGATAGTGAAATATTACCTCAGATGAGTGAGAATGTCATAATGGCATAAATCAAAAGACTAGAGACAAACTGTATTGGTGAAGATGTGAAAAAGGAACTCTAATGTACTACTGGTAGGAATGTTGCATGAGTTTAACCCCCAGGGAAAACAACATAGATATTCTTCAAAAAAATCAAGACAGAGCACCCAGATGATCTACTGACTTCACTGCCTGTGATCTACCCCAGATATAAAACCATTCTTTTAAAAAGATATATGGCCATCTATGTTCATTGTAGCACTTAATATAAATGATAGATTATGAAAAAAACCCAAAATTTAATAATAGAAAGGCTAATAATAAAGTTGTATGCATACACAATGGAATACTATGCAACCATAAGGAATGATAAAATTATGCAGCTTATTGCAAGCATGGGTAAAACTGGAGGATCATCTGTTAAGCAAAGCAGGCCAAAAGGACAAAGAATAATACCAGATAGTCTTACTTATCTTTGTATACAGAATAACATGTCTATGGAATGGAAAGCATCAGCAATGAATAAAACATTGGGTCTGGATCACAGAAACATAACTTCAAAGCCAGAGAAGATAGGTGGAACCTCCCATCATATCACATACTCTGGTCTTGCGTCCCTCATGGCATCTCTTTCCAATACTGTTTGCCTCTTTTATTTAGTGTCCACTGTAACATAGTGGACACACTTAGATGATCCAAGATCATTCATTCATTTATTTTGGTGGGGTCTGGGTGGGGAGTTGGGCCACAACAACAGTGCTCAGAGCTTATTCCTGGGTCTGGGATCATTCCTGGTGGGGCGTAGGACACCATATGGGGTGATATAATCAAACCAGGGCCAACCACTTGCAAGGCAGGGTCCATACCCAATATATTATCTCTCTGTCCCTGGTTTAGTTATGTATAAAGTCAGCTCATTTGCAACCATAATTCCAACTGAGACCTTAATTTCTCATTGCAATGTAACCTAATATAGGTTCAAGTTTGAGGACTTTAGATGTATTCTGGAAAGAGAGTAGTAATTTGCCTACTCATCTGTCGGCCTTTGCTAGAGTTTAGTTATTTTACTGTATAAGTTTAAATGTGTTTTAGGAAAAAATATATATATATATATGGAGAGAGAGAGAGAGAGAGAGAGAGAGAGAGAGAGAAATGAGTTGAGAAACAGAAGCACATATAAGTTGCAGCACATAAAGAAGCTGAGGTGGATGGAAGAAGTATCTTCAAGGTCTGTGCAATGTGACCCAAGGCCCAAAAGCCGCACATGGGGTCTACGTTAGGGCTTAACTGAATCAGTCTTTGACACTAGCTGACATCCGCTAGCATCCATCACTCACCCATTCACTATTATGACTGTTTGCCATGGATCAGAGACTGTGCTTAATGCTTGGGAAACAAAGTGAGAAAACAAACAACTCAAGGCAGAAGCAACATTGAGCCACTGAGCTGTCCTGAATATAGAGTTACAGCAGTCCTCATCGAGGGCTGAAGAAACCCAGATGACTGTGTTTTTTTACTTCACACTTCTCAAGAGCAGGCTGTTGAAGAACGAAAAACATCCCCTAGTGGGCCTGTAACCCTAATTTGACAGTCACAAAGGGCCACAAATTTAGAAGGGACTTATCCTTGATTTAATGCTCTGCTGTCTCTGTCTTGAAATTTTCAATAAATCTGAACACAGAGTCGTGCATTTTCATCTGTACCAGAACTGCAAATCCAAATAGTCTGCCCTGAACATCTACTTCAAGTTGACCTAGTCACACTAGACCCAAACTGGATCTAATAAATTGCTTAGACTTATTCTGTCCCAACAAACAAGAAGAATTATTTTAACCAACTGCACACTGATGCATAGTGTGCAGTTGGTTAAACTAATTATAACATTGTAACTATTCGTAATTAGCATACCCACCATCAAAGCTTTTCAATATTTAAAAAAATCTATTTGGGACTAGGGAGATAAGATAACTCATTGGGCTGGAGCACACGCTTCTGATGCATAAACGGAGTGTGAGCTCGAAACTGCAGGCACCGGAAACCCCTGAGCCTGAGGTGGGATTACCCATCCTGCTGCTGCCATATCACTAACTCCAAAAACAAAAACAAATTACTAATACTGAAAAACATCGATTTTTTAAATCTTGTATAGGTTTCTGTTCTGGTAATTATTTTTTTCTGCAAATATATAAAGTGTTTAACAGAAAATTGTTGGCTTTACTGTCTCTGCTACCTTCTTTTCTTTATAAAGAAAATATACTAAACAACTGTCAGGCTATTTTTCTTTTCTTTCTTCATTTTGTGTGTGTGTGTGTGTGTGTGTGTGTGAGAGAGAGAGAGAGAGAGAGAGAGAGAGAGAGAGAGGGAGGA
This sequence comes from Cryptotis parvus, assembly GCA_021461705.1. NCBI lineage: Eukaryota > Metazoa > Chordata > Mammalia > Eulipotyphla > Soricidae > Cryptotis > Cryptotis parvus. Next base: position 67,534 of record JAJIBD010004281.1, on the reverse strand, counting down.
AAGAGAGAGGAAGAGAGAGATAACCAGTGGTGCTCAGGGCTTAGTCCTGGCAATCCTGGGGTATAAATACCAGCAAGCCCCATGTAAGCAAATGCCTTAGCAGTACTATCTCTTTCAACCCTCTTGTCCCCCTTTTAATGCTCTACCTTTTTTTACAGGAAGTGAACTGATGTTTTTACTTTCACTTAAAATTTTTCTCATGAGGGGCCTTGCTAGTGAATCATTTTCTCAGAATTTTCCACTCACAAAATATCTTCTGTGCCATTTTATGCTGTGGCCCTATTTCCTTCCCATTTGATTTGTGGAATATCAGTCTGCCTAAATCTTACTGAATATCTTTCAATGTTTTCCATGGAATAAATGAGTAAGCATGATTTCAGTCTGAGTTCATTAGAAGCACAATATGGTAATTTTACTATCATTAGATAGCTTTTACATATAATGAACCTCAAATAATGTATAGCTGTTATATAAACTGAACAAACTACTGAGACAGTTTTTCATCCGGTATACTAATTCCTTTTGATAATATGGATTAACATAAAGAAAGTCACCAAGAAGATGCCCTGTCTGCCTTAGAGAAACTAGCTAGAAAGGGGTGAGAACATTAGAAGCAGGGAGATGGGTATTATCTACAAATTTCTGTGTATTAGGATTTAGAATTTAAAAAGATCAAACTTTTCAGTTGATATAAAAATACAATCAAACTGTCACTTAAAACCAAATTCTATATGGAGAAAGAATGCTGAAACCATAGAGCTGCATCTATATGCTCAGAATGACTGGGGAAAAAACCTATCTAGTCTTTTTTTTTTGTCACAGAAATGTTCACTACTTGAATGATATTATTACTCTTAAAGTTTGTGTCACTAACAAACTTTAATTTACCATTGAAAACAGATGAATTAAGTTCATCAAATGTTATTCAAAAGTTAATAAAATCTACTTAGAAAGTAGTTGTCCAGTTTGCTATGTTTATATATTTACTAAATGTGCTATCTATCTTTTCTCATGTGAAATATTTATTATGTAAATTTTTTCCAAGATACTATAAAGAAGCATTAATTACTGTGAGGAAGAAGTGTAATTATGACATTTAATTAAATTAGTGCATTCATTGATAAAATGTGTTCTCATTTCTAGAAAAAGTTGCACTGCATCCAATGGCTTAAAAAACTATAACAACAATGTAATTTAACCTTCATTATCAAAATTCATAGTGCAGGAAGTTTTAATGTATCATTCAGAAGTATAAATAAATATCAATATATTACACATTTTGTGAGTGCACTGGTTCCACTTGCAAAAATATAGGTACAAGGTTTCATTATTTAATTTTAAAGTCTTAAACACAAAAAATTAAGTGTTTTACCCAACTAATCATAGTTTGCTACTATAACAAAGTAATATATCATAAGGTTGATCATCTTTCATTTGAACTATCTGACTAAGTTTTCCCCTTGCCTTTTATTTCTTTGTCCTATAGTCTATCTTCTAATTGATGTTAATGAGTTATCATTCTATGACAAAATATATGAACAACAGGAAGACAAGTGATACAAGTGATAGTCTATCTTCTAATTGATGTTAATGAGTTATCTTTGTATAACATAAATACATTAACATTTCCTACTTCTACAAGGCTACAGCCAACATTCACTTGGAATAATAAAAGAAAAATGAAAGAAGTACATGATTTCTAGCTACCTTTCTGCCAGTATGGTACTAAGACCTTTCCACACCAAATTTATTTATTTTTTAATTTTACCACCGTGAGATATACAATTACAAAGATATTCATGTTTGGGTTTCAGTCAGATAGTGTTCCAGCACCCATCCCCTCCACCAGTGCCAATTTCTCACTATCAATGTCCCCTGATTCCCTCCCCCCCGTTTCCCAGCCTGCCCCTATGGCAGGCACTTCTTCCTCCTCTCTTCCTCTCTACCTCTCTCTCTCTCTCTTGTGTGTATCTCTCTCTGTCTCTCTTCCTTCTCTTACACATGGTGGCTTTCAATGTATACATTTAGAGGTTTTCATGTATATTCATTTGTTATATTCAATGCTCAGTTCTAGGTTGATATTATCATTTGCAGCACTTATTAGTACACTGGATCCCTGGGACATCAAAAGATCACGTGGTCGCCCACCTACAAGATGGTCAGACTTCTTCGTCAAGACCCTGAACTAATGGCTTGAGGCTCTTCATATTCCTGAAGCAAGCAGATGCCAATCGGCTACACTGGCACATGATAGGGTCAAATGTAAATGTTACTGGTGCCCGATAGAGGAAATTGATGAACAATGGGATGTCTAGTGATCTAGTGATTAGTACACTGTTCCTTTCTCTGTCTTTCCTAACCTCTGACTCCCACACACTTGTAGTAGATTTTACCAACTGACAAGACCTCCTGATACATGTTTTGCCTGGCCTTGGTTATTGATGCCATAATACTTTTTTAATATCCCGCAAATAAATGCAGTCATTTTATATCTGTCCTTTCCATCTGGCTAATTTCACTCAGCATGATTCTCTCCATGCCAATCCATTTATAGGCAAATTTCATAACTTCATTTTCCCTAACAGATGCATAGTATTTCATTGTGTAGATGTATCACAGTTTCTTTATCCAGTCATCTGTTCTTGGACACTCTGGTTGTTTCCAGATTCTGGCTATTGTGAATAGTACTGCTATGAACATAGAAGTGTAGATGGTGTTTCTGCTGTGTGTTTTTGGCCTCCCATGGCACATCCCAGGAGTGGTATGACTGGGTAAAATAGGAGCTCAACTTCCAGTATTGGGAGGAATGTCCATATCGTTTCCAAAAAAGGCTGTACAAGTCAACATTCCACCCAACAATGGATGAGAGTCCCTTTCTCCCTTTATCCACACCAGTACTTGTTCTTGCTCTTTTGGATATGTGTCAGTCAGTCTTTCCACACCAAGTTTTGATCCATCAAAAAGAATCATTCTCTTTCACAAAAAAAAAAAAAAAAAAAAAAAAAAAAAAAAAAAAAAAAAAAAAAAAAAAAAAAAAAAAAAAAAAAAAAAAAAAATAAAAAAAAAAAAAAGAGATAAAGAAAAAAAAAAAATAGAGTGGGAAAAAAAAAAAAAAGAAAAAAAAAAAAAAAAAAAAATAAATTAAATAAAAAAAAAAAAAAAAAAAATATTAGGAGAAAAAAAAAAAGGAGGAAAAAAAAAAGGGGGGGAGGAGGGGGGGAGGTGAGGGGAGGGAAGGAGAAAGGAAAAAAGAAAAAAAAAATAATAATTTTAAAAAGAAAAAAAAAAAAAAAAAAAAAAAAAAAAAAAAGAAAAAAAAAAATTTGTTTTTATATGAAAAAAGCGCGAAAGAGAGGGAGATGGAGGAGAGAGGGGGAGAGGAGGGAGGAGAAAAGGAACCCGCCAGTTAGGGGGGGGGGGGGGGGGGGGGGGGGGGGGGGGCGGGGGCGGGGGGGGGGGGCGGGAACAGAGCGAGAACAACCAACCAAGGGAAAAAAAAATAAAACCCCCCGTAGAAAATAAAATAAAAAAAAAAAAAAATCATTCTCTTTCACATCATCACCACCTTTTCCCACAAATTTCCCATAATGTTTTCCTTTGACCCTTATTACCTTGTAATAAATAATCATTGGAAATCAGGTTCAATTATTACTGACTCCCATATACTCCTAAGCAGAAAAGTTGTCTTATTCTCCCACAAAATTAGTAGGTATCTGTCTCAGAGCCAAATCACCCCAACTTTATGGCATAAAGCAAAACCCATTTTATTACGTTCATACATTCTGTGAGTCAGAGTTCAGAACAGGGCAGACCAAGGTGCTTGCTTTTTGCTCCATGCTACCAGGTTCATATTTGAAACACAGGCTGACACAATGGTTGGAGTGGCAACCATTTGAAAACTCATTTTCTCACATAAACTGACTGGCTACTAAAAAGTGCATTGGTTTCCTAATAGCATGGCAGTCTGGGATCATTATTTGTAATTTTTTCCACTTATGGGCCATATCCAGTGATGCTCAATGGTTATGTCTAGCTCTGGAAGGAACTACTCCTGGTAAAGCTTAGGGAGTCATATGGGATGCTAGGGATCGAACGTAGGTTCACTGTGTGCAAAACAATCACCCTACCTGCTGTACAGTCTCTCTGGCCTATCCTACAAAAAATTCAAGGGTCTAACACATGGCTTCCTTTTCTGACTTATCCTGACATACAATGTAACCCTTCTGCATTCTGCTATTTTAAATAAGGCAAAAGCCCACCCAGATTCAAGGGGAAGGTATACACTGGAAAGAGTATCCATTCCTGACTCTAATTCTTATATTATAAGCAATTTGAGAACAGAGACTATGATTTAGAATCAAGATTTCATCCAGTATTTGGCACAATTCCTAGAATTAAAGAACTGTGTGTCTGTTGAAGAAATCAACTACAAAGTCCTTTGTTGAGGTTTTTGGCCTTTTTTCCTTCTTAAGAATTGAATATAGAAATAGGGAGGCCTCATTTCATAGATAATACACATACAATAAAATAATTTCAGATCAGAATACAATATAAACATCAAAGGAATATTATCAATACAATAATATAATTATTTAACAAGGATTTTCTTTATTATTATTTTGAGTTTTATTGAGTCACCATGCCATAAAACAAAATGTTCTAACACCCATTCATCCACCAGTGCACATTTCCCACCACCAATGTGCCCTTTACCCTCCAACCATCCCCTATCCTCCACCTTCCATCCCCATGCCTGACTCTATGGCAAGCAATTTCCTTCTTTTGCCGTCTCTCTCCCCCTTTGGGCATTGTGGATTGCAATACAGATACTGAGAGATTACCATGTGTTTTCCTGACCTATTCTGCACTCAGTTTTATACAGTGATCATTTACCAATATCTTTGTCATAGTGGTCCCTTCCCTATCCTAATTGCCTTTTCCCCAAGAGGTTGAACCAGGTTTCCAAGCATGGACCAAACCTCCTGGCCCAACAATGATATTGTAACTTCTGATTATTGGAGATTTTAAATTAGTTGCATTTTAAAGTTCTAGAGGTTTATGACTTCATAAGATTACAGCTATTACTAAAGTCAGTAGTTTGATCATAATCCATGTGACAGGGACTTCAGGGAAGGGAGACTGCTGCTAAATGATGCTTCAGTCGTCATGCATGTAAAAATCAGCAGCAAGTGTTGGTCAACCTCTGAGTAAACAAACACTAAGAACCCAAATACTGTATTATTGTTTTATTAAAAATAACAACTTTTATAATTACTTAAGCTTTGAGAATATTACTGAATTTAAATCTCTTCTATGTAACTATTGAGAAACAATCAAGAACAATAAACAATCATTGTTTCCTTAACTATGCAACTAAAACTCAGAGATAAAATATAATCTTTGGGTTTTTACATCCTTTCTTCTTACAAGAAATGTGACCCCTTTGAGCAATGGGGAATTATCACTACCAAACTCATCATCAGTGACTAATAAAGAAAGGGAATCAAATTTCAAAAAAATCAGAAAATCTAAACAGAAATTAAAATGTTGAACCAAGAAATTCTAACACTTGTTTGGAATTAGGAACGTTGTCATCCATAAACTCACATGCAGTCCCAAAAGACAACCATGAAAATCGAACAGACTATAAACGTGCATGGAAAATATTCGGCTAGATCTGACAGGCTGATCATAATTTCCCTTAAAATATATATAACCCCAAGATCCCCACAACATGTTATTGGGCCTTCATAGATGGGCAAACAGAGAAAATCCTAAACCTAATTCTTGAAAATTTTTTGCCTAGTCTTCTTTTTATCACTTTATATAAAAATAGCCCCATTTGTTCTGATGTAAGGGGAAAGTTTGATATTTCCTAATGTGTTATTGAATACATTTTTATACTCAAGATTTTAAAGTGACTGGAAAGAGCAATTAAAGAACCCTGCTTGTGGAGTTGGAGTGATGTTACAGTGGGTGGGGTGTTTGCCTTGCATGCGGTTGACCTGGGTTCTATCCCTGGCATCTCTTAAGGTTCCCTGAGTGCCACCAAAAGTAATTCCTGAGTGCAGCGCAGGCATAACGCCTGAGCATTGTTGGGTATGACCCAGAAAGTAAAACCAACCAACCAACCAACCAACCAACCAACCAACCAACCAACCAACCAACCAACCAACCAACAAACCCACTTGTAAGAATGTAAGTTTCCAGAAGACAGGAACCATGGTTGAACAGTGTAGTTTGTCACATACAGGAGCTCTGCAGGAGTTGATTTTGCTCAAAAATTGTTTGTAAACTTAAATTCAAGACATTTCCTGCAGAGATGCTATAAATATGAGTTCTCTAAGTTATAGATTAATATAAGTCATAAAGAAGCCATTAGAAAGAAGTAATTAGTAATATAAGGTACCACAATTTTAAGATGCTTTTTTAATACATTTTTATTTCAACTGATATTGTCTCAGTGTTAGGTGATGTGCTTGTCTCTGAAATGAACAAATCAAATATGACTGAAGATTCTGAAAGTACCGATAATCTATTTGAACAAAATCAGATAAAGCATGCTATGATGAAGGATATGTAACTACTTATTTAAAGCCATAGACACAGGCTGGCGGGGTGGGGGGGGGGTCATGGGATATTGGTGGAGGAAATGGGCACTGGTGGAAGGATGGATGCTGGAACACTGTATGACTGAAACTCAAATATGAACACTTTTGTAACTGTATATCTCACGGTGGTATAATAAAAAGTTTTAAAAAGGTTTGAAAGAATTCACAGTGAAAAAAAAGCTAGGAAAAATATTTTTAAGTTCCAAATTTAAAATGCCAGGAACTCTTACAAAAGAACTTCTTACAGAAGACTTCTTACTGAAGAGCAGAAAACTGATCTTTGATGTAACCTACATGGCAATGTCCCATAATCCTTGAAGAAACACTTAGCTGTTAATAAGCAGAATTGAATATCCTGACACCCATCGTCAAACACTGGATCATTTAATCTTTGATAAAGGTGCAAAGAGTCTGAAATAGAGCAAGGAAAGCCTCTTCAACAAGTAATGCTGGGAAAATTGTGTAGCTGCATGTAAAAAATATGAAGTTGGACCTATGTCTAACACCGTGCATAAAAATCAGATCAAAATGGATTAAAGATCTCAATATCAGACCTGAATCCATAAAGCATGTCGAAGAAAATATAGGAAAAACCCTCTACGACATTGAAGTTAAAGGCATCTTCAAAGGTGTAACACTACTAACAAAGCAACTGGAAGAAAATATAAATATATGGGACTACATGAAACTAAAGCTTCTGCACATCAAAAGAAACAGTGACCAAGATACAAAGACAGTCCACAGAATGGGAAAGAATATTCACCCAACACCCATCTGAAAAGAGGTTAATATCCAGGATATATCAGGCACTGGTAGAACTTTACAAGAAGAAAACAGTCAACCCCATCAAAAAATGGGGAGAAGAAATAAACAGAAACTTTGACAAAAAAGAAATTTGAATGGCCAAAAGACATATGAAAAAATGCTCATCATCATTAATCATCAGAGAGATGCAAATCAAAACAACAATGAGATATCATCTCACACCATAGAGACTGGCACATATCTAAAAGAGGAAGAACAACAAGTGCTGGCGTGGATGCGGAAGAAAGGGGACTCTCATTCATTGTTGGTGGGAATGTCGACTGGGACAGTCTTTCTGGAAAACAATATGGACATTCCTCCAAAGGCGAAATGGAGCTCCCGTTTGACCCAGCTATACCAAACCTGGGGGATATACCTTGGGGGAGCCAAAAACACACAGCAGAAACACCATCTGCACTTTTATTTCCATAGCAGCACTATTCACAATAGCCAGAATCTGGAAACAACCAGTGTGCCCGAGAACTGATGACTGGATAAAGAAACTTTGGTACATCTACACATGGAATACTATACAGCTGTTAGGAAAAGTGATGTTATGAAATTTGTCTATAAATGGATGGACATGGAGAAGATCATGTTGAGTGAAATCAGCCAGAAGGAAAAAAAGACAGATATAGAATGACTGCATATATTTGCATGACATAAATATATATATATATGTACATATTATGATACCAGTATCCAAGGTCAGGCAGAACAACGATCAGGAGGTCTTGTCAAAGGTGGAAATTATCACAAACGTTTGGGAGTCATAGGTTAGGTAAGACAGAGAATGGAACAGTGTGCTAATAATTGTCGAAAATGCTAATAGATCTGAGTGTTAAATACAGACAAAAAGATACACATGACAACCTCTAAATGTATGTATTGTAATCCACAATGTAAGGGAAGGAAGAGAGAAAAAGAGAAAGAGATAAAGAACCTGCCATAGAGGGTAGGGGGGAGGGGGAGGAGGGAATCAGGGACATTGGTGTTGGGAAATGGGCACTGATGAAGGGATGGATGCTGGAACACTGTATGACCAAAACCCAAATATGAAAACCTTATGAACATCTTTGTAATTGTATATCTCATGGTGGTATAATAAAATATTTAAAAAAAGAAATTATTCAGGACAGCACAGCAGATATCTTCCCTTATGTAAATTTCCTCATAAAGAAAATATAAATGGACAGTACAGTAAGGCATTTGCCTTGCATTCAGAAGACACACATTCAAGCCCTGACGACTCATATAATCCCCAAAAGCATGCCATGAGTTATTCTTAAGCAAAAGCCAGCAATAAGCACTGAGCAGCTGAGTATAACCTCAAAACAAGAAGAAAGAAGGAAAAGCAAGTAAGCAAGCAAGTTAACCACAGTGCCTAGAAGGAAAATGGGGGGGGGGGAGAGAAAGACACAGAGAGAGAGAGAGAGAGAGAGAGAGAGAGAGAGAGAGAGAGAGAGAGAGAGAGAGAGAGAGAGAGAGAGAGAAGAGACCACAGACCACACAAGAGAAAAGAGACAGGCTGCAGGGGCAGGGTGGGGGAAGGCTGGTGGGAAAGATGCTGGTGGCAGGAAATGTACTGGTGAAGGGTGGGAGTTGGTACATTGTATGTCTGAAACCCAACCATGAACAATTGTGTATCTGACAGTGATTGATTTAAAAGAGGGGAAGGAAGGAAGAAAGGAAACGAATGAAGCGAATGAAAAAAGGACGGAAGGAAGGAAGGAAATAAATGTGAATGCCGTATTAGAGCAGTGAATAGTGTTGTTTATCTGTTTGTTTGTTGGGGGCACATTCACAGATGCTCAGGGGTTACTCCTGACTCTGTACTCAGTAATTACCCTGGTGGTGCTCAGAAGACCATGTGGAATGTGGGGATTGAATCTATGTTATTGTGTGTAAGGGCAGTACCTACTGCCTGTGCCATTCCTCTGTCCAGTGACCTCTAAATAGGTCAAGAAAAATGTATATTGTAGACTTCATTTAAAAAACTACAGATCCTATTAAAAATATAGATTAACTTGGGGCTGGAGAGATAGTCCAGCGGGTAGGGCGTTTGCCTTGCATGCAGCTGGCCTGTGCCGGCTCAGGTTCGATCCCGGCATCCCATATGGTCGCCTGAGCACGCCAGGAGTGATTCCTGAGTGCAGAGCCAGGGAGTAACCCCTGAGCATTGCCGGGTGTGACCCAAAATGCAAAATAAATAAAGAAATAAAATAAAATATTTAAAAAAAATATAGATTAACTCAATCCAAATATCCAAGTCTTAGGTGGGGTAGGGTTCTGAGGCTGTTTCCTCATTATTTATTTATTTATTTATTTATTTATTTATTTATTTATTTATTTATTTATTTATTTGCTTTTTTGGGTCACACCTGGCAATGCTCAGGGGTTTCTCCTGGCTCTGCACTCAGGAATTACTCCTGGCGGTGCTCGGGGACCATATGGGATGCCGGGATGGAACCCGGCTGGCATAGGCCAGCTTCATGCAAGGCAAATAAATGCCCTACCCACTGGGCTATCGCTCCCCCCCCCTGTTTCCTCATTTTAGTGTCTCTTCCAAATGTTTCTTGATACAAACTGGAATTTAAAATTATGCTTTAGTTATTCTGTATATACCCTCTATACAGTTCATGTATTTTTTTCCCCTAAATTTTACATGATGATTTTAGTTCAAAGTCTATTCAAAGCTTCAAACTTCTCATGAAACTGCTAAGACTTATTAAAATCGAGAATGAGAGCAATGTACAGATGACTGGGCACTTGCTTTACACACACAGCAGTCCCCAGAAACCCATATGGTCCTACTGAGCACTGCCAGGAATGATCCCTAAGTGCAGAGTCAGGAAAAATCCCTGAGCACTGCCAGGTATGGCCCCAAAACAAAATGAAACACCAAAAAAGGAATTATTAAAATCTTCCTGTGGAATATACCATGTTTCTTTCCTTAACCATGTAATTTTCACAATACCCTAAGCCTTATCATTGTCAGCATTTTCCTGATGAGAAAATAAAAAGTCATTCATACTCAAGCAACACACCCAAGCGCTAGACAATTTATAAACAGCCAAGGCAGAACTTGAACTCAGGCCTTGATGTCACCACGTTCCATTATCCCATGACTTTCTTTCCCCCTCTGCTTCGTATCGCTTTCCTTTAATTATTAATGCCCACACTCACCTGTGAAGGCAGACCTAAAATGTTACACACCTCATGACACTTGCCTTGAATTCTGTTTATTAAAAAAAAATCTCTGATGGGGCCAGAGTGATAGCCCAGCGGGTAGGGCATTTGCCTTGCACGCGCCGGCCTGTGCCGGCCTGGGTTCGATCCCTGGCATCCCATATGGTCCCCCGAGCACCGCCAGGAGTAATTCCTGAGTGCAGAGCCAGGAATAAACCCTGAGCATCACCAGGTGTGACCCAAAAAGAAAAAAAAAAATCTCTGCAATCTACAATATGTAAGAGAAGGAAAAGAGAGAGAGGGAGAGAGAAAAGAGATAAAGAACCTGCCATGGAGGCAGGCTATGGGAGGGGGAGGGAATTGGGGACATTGGTAGTGGGAAATGGGCACTGGTGGAGGGCGGGGTGCTAGAACACTATGTGACTGAAACCTCCAAACATGAACAACGTTGGAATTGTATATCTCACGGTGGTATAATAAAATATTAATAAAAAAAATCTCTTGCCCCACACCACAAAGCAATTACTCCAACACGAAGTAAACTAATTCTACTCAAAACAACATACCTTTAGGGATTACCTAAATAATTAAAAAGTGTGAAATTGAAAACAGGGGCATTTAAAGCAAATATTTCTTGTACTAAAAAATGTTTTTATAGCAGATTATAAACTATTTTTCCTCAAAATCCTAAATATCACCATCTTAATTGACTAATACCTCGTAATCACTTAGAAATGAACTATGTTTCTGCATAATATGAAACTGATACAGTGACTGCCCTCTTTGAGCTTTCAATCAGATGCCATGGTATTCACAAACATAAAAAGAGATAAAGGTGCCAATATACATCTGTGTATAAATTTTAACATAACATAACATAAACATAACATACTGTATGAAACATTTATGTTATGTAGTACCACTGGCAGTGTGTGTGTATTTGTATGTGGTGTTTTCATATTCACGATCGAGGTAGGCATTTTCAAATTCGGCATTTTGTCTATATTAGAAAGCAACAGTTCACATAAGTAAAACTGCGACTGTTATAAGAATACAGATGTCAATCAACACAATAACCACTGTACACATGTGAACCATATGCGTCCATGTAAAATAACCCAGGGTATTTCACAGATGAATCACTGAAAATGTAATTACACATCAGACCTAGTTTATTAGTAACAGGTCTACTTATGTAGAAGCCATATGGCACTATCCGATCTGAAGTAGTGGAAAATGCAAAAATGGGTACTTCTGAGATGCACAAATGTAAACTCTGTTGCTCTACTATATCATCCCTATGGCGAGGTAAGTGATGATTATATATGTTGGTCATATGTCTTTAGGACAGATGTCCATTGCTGCCTCTTAGTCAAGACTTTGCCAGTAAAGCCTACATTTACATCTTCTTTTCAAAGAATTTTACTTTAATAGGAAATAAAATGTTTAGTGGCAACACAACTCCTCTCTATCTAGTTAATGACTGTTAGGATAAACTTTCATTTACAATAACTCAGAACACTGAGCTCAGTATTAAGCTATTGCAAATGTTTTCATTTGCAATAGTTTAAACATTGATTCAATCTATACGGATTCATTGCAGATAAATAAAACACATGTAAAAGCCGTCAGGAAGCATCTACCTTTATAGCAACTGATTCTCTGAGCTCCATGAGTCTCTAGTTGTGTTTTATAAACCTGTCTACCTACCAACATTATTGGCTTGTTTTCTTCATGTTCCAGAAAACTCTGCCTGACAAACAAAAAGAAAAATCTGTTCACCTAACAGCAAAGTCTTTCAAGACTTACATTCTGGCTTCAAAACAAAGCAAATCAGCATGCAAAGTCTACTTCTGTGGGGCACTATGGGTAGGAAAGACTATCGGGGAACATATACTATCAAATGCCTCCAGAGCAGCGGCCTTTAACCACCAGTCCATGGATCAGTGCCAGTGCGAGATGCAGAAATACTGAAAGCCAGTGGTCTATCACAGTTGTGATCATTGCAGGTCCATGATGAGAGCTGTATTACAGATGGTCTGCAGGCCTCTCATGGCTGAAGAATGCCGGTCAGTGCACTGTCTGGAACAATTCACTGCACTTTAAGACTAGGGACAGTTCTTCATTTTCTGAACTAACCTTGGCTCTTGGAACACAATACTGACCATATAAATGTTGTATGCCTATTGAAGTAAATTCTCCATAAAACTAAATTTTGAAAACTATAGGTGTTTATTTACTCTTACTGTACTAACTCAGGAAAAAGAAAACTTCCTTGTCAGCTTTTGATATAATATTTAATCTCAGCATGGGACTACCATTTTCTTTATCTTTGAATGGCTAGCAAAGCTTTATTTTAATGGGGTCCAACTCACACATGTTTTCCTCTCTGATTATATTTTCAGTCTTACTCACAAAACTTCTCAGGATCTGATTGAGGGCATATATGTTACATAAACTTGACCCTGGTTTGGTCCCCAACATCATATGGCCCCCACGTGTCACTGGGGAGAGCCGTAGGCATCCTCTGGGGCCATGGGAGTTATGAGCCAGACACTGCCCGGCACAGCAGGCCCTACCTGAGCAGAGTTGCACCACTGGCTCCTGGTACTGAATAGCCTGTCTAGGTGCCCAAGAATTTCTAGGAGTGCCCACCCTGGCCCTCCTGTGTTGGATGACAGATCTAGCAATCCCGACACTCCTGAACACCTACTTCTTTTTGTCAGAATCTTAAAAATGTTCTCGTTTTCTTCCAAAAAGTTTTAAACTACTGCTTCTTATATTCATATTATTATTTCCATTTAAAATATTATTTTCTGGAGTGAAGAAGGATCAAGTTTCACTACTTATCAAAACCTATTGCGCCTATCATTTAGTTGATCCTTTCCCTAGTAAACTGTAGTTTTGCCGCATGGAAAACTTGCATAGGGTCAGGAGCGATAGAACAGTGGATAGGGCACTTGCTTTGTGTGTCACTGATCTGGTTTCGATCCTTGTATTATCTCACATAGTACCCTGAGTTTAGGGTTTTGTTGGGGGGGGAGGGGCCACACTCGGTGATACTCATGACTCCGCAGTCAGAAATTACTCATGCCCCTAGCCAATGTGGATCTCAGTAATGGGAAAAGGTACAGTTGGGAAGATACATCAAAGGTACTGAACACTGCCCCAGGAAATAGGGTGGAGGTAGGTTATATTGAACTCCTGGCATCTCAGTCCCACAATGGTGTACTCATAACCCCTCCCCAAAAAAAAAAAAAAAACAGACTGTGAGTGTCAGAATTAACAGCAGGCATCTTATCAGTGGTCACCTAAGAGATGCCATTTTGTGTCTTTCTTATTAAAAAAAGATCCGTGCGCAAATTCCTGAGGCATTGAAGGAGACTGCTACTGAACAACACAGGGCCAACGAAGGACTTGATATGGCATAAAAGTTTCTATGAAAACAATTTAGAATGAAGACATGTGCTAACAGAACATACAAGATGTGCAAAAGAAATACTGAGAGAAGTTTCTAGCTATACAGACATTTAAAAAAATTGTTCAAATAAGTACTCTAAGCTCACAATTTAGGAATTAGAAAACAGAACAACTGCCCTAGATAGATTTAAATGGAACACTTATGCAAATTCCCAATGAAAATTTTCAAAGACAAAATATATATACTTAAAAGTTTATATGCAACCAACCCCCATGTTTCCTCTACACAGAGTCAATGAAATTCTGTCAATGAAAGACGGAAGCATTGTATGCTCCAGCTTAATACTTGGAACGTTACAGTGATCAAAACTGTGGTGTTGAAATAAAAGCAGACACTCATATCAATGGAATTGTACTGAGGGGCCATATATAAACTCTCATATGTAAGTACAGTTAATTTACAACAAATGAGCCCTGAAACATAAGTTAGAGGAAAAAAAGAGGCTCTCCAACAAAAGTTGCTGGGAAAATTTGTTAACCACATGCAAAATGATGAAACTAGACCACTATCTCATCCAAGTACAAAGGTTATCTAAAAATTGGATACAAGACTTAATTGGTCCAAGATTGAAATCCATTCATACAGCACATCAAAGAAAACACTAGCAAAAATACTTCATGATATTGGCTTCTAAACTGTCTCCCCTAATTCAAGACCACTGGCAAGTAAAACAAAAACAAAACTAATGGGATTACATCAAACTAAAAAGCATCTGTAGTGTGAAAGAAAAAGGCATACTTGGATGGTCTTGCACATAAGAGGAATATAAAAAAAAATAAAGCATGGGGACAGACAATACACTATGAACACAAGTAGACTGATCACACAACACAGGTTACCAATGAATAGGCATGGGTAGAAAGGGTCATAAGGATGTGCTGGAGGAATAATTACACTTTGGTGGGAGGTGTGATATATTGCTCCTCTAGACATTTACAATATTGAACACCCTTATTCCCTCAACTAAAAAAATAATTCACTGTGAGATTTAATTTACTAGTATAGTTACTTTTGCATATATTCTTAGGATATGATGTTTGAAATTTCCTATATCACACTTTCATTCCTTCTCATCTTATTGTTTATTTTTTCGGTTCAGGAATGAAGGTTATGTTCTCCTTTTATGATGGGATGGGGTGCTCTTCCATTCACTTTTTGAGAGATGTCTGATAATATCAAATTCATTTATTCACTGCAAATTTGAGAAATTTCCTCCACTAAGAGTTTGTGATTTTTTTTCTTCCCCTACTGTGGTGCTACCACAGGCCACTCAGAGCTGAAAGCAATCTTCTAGGGTCAGGGTAATAGTCCAATGGGTGGGCATTTGTCTTCCATGTGACTACACGTTTAAAGCAGTCTTCTATCAACAGTATTAAGTCAAAATTTTATGACAAAGCATTTAAAAATTTGTTTACTACTAAAAACAAGGGAATATTCTGACTCTAGTTTATTATTGGGTGGTTCTTGAAGATTTCCTTTGAATTTACTTTTGGGTACCTAGAAATAAATATTTTAACTTTATCACTTGATCACTTGACATCCGGTTATTCATCGATTTGCTTGAACGGGCGCCAGTAACATTTCCATTTGACCCTATCACGTGCCAGTGTAGCCCAATGGTATCTGGTTGCTTCAGGAATACGAAGAGCCTCAAATCGCTCGTTCAGGGTCTTGACAAAGAAGTCTGACCATCTTGTAGGTGGGCGGCCACGTGATCTTTTGACATCTCGTGGGATCAGTCGGTAACGGCTCTAGTCCAGCGGTCATCTCCAAATTGCATTACATGTCCAGCCCATCTGATTTTGGATGCCTTGGCAAACGAGACAGCGTTTCTGACTCTGGAACAGCAATGGAGGTTGGAACTCTGTATTCCTTCTCTCACTTGAATGAGGTGTGATATTCCAAGCATAGCTCTTTCTATTTCTTTTGGGAGACCGAATAGCATTCTCATCGTGCTTTCGTAGGGCCCAGGTCTCTGAGGCATATGTTAATGCAGGGAGAATGGTGGAGTTGAAGAGATGTGCTCAGAGCCGGAGGTTCTTTGTCTTTTTTGCTATTTCTTCGATGCTTTTGAATGCATTCCATGCCGCTCTCTTCCTCCTGCGCAGCTCAGGTTTTAGGTCATTCATCATGTTGAAGTCTCGACCTAGGTACATATTTTAACTACACAAACTTATTATTTTGTAATAATAAGTTTGTATAGTTTGTATAGTATAAGGATTCCTCAGAATGTTTAATTTGCTATAATATCAGAGAATAATTTTGTGTTTTTAATTTAATAATAGTCTCTTATCATGGGAGATGCAGTAAATTTGAATTTAAGAGTGAGATTAAAATCTTGTATCTGAAGTTTTGGTACCATATGAGTCTGATGGAATCCACACTTTTCTGAACCTGATTTCACTTTAATTATGGATACCATTTTCTGTTCCATCAGTTATTTCAAAGAATGCATATATATGTATATATACATATATATGTATATATGCATAAGTTATATTTACTGAAAACAGCTAGATACTGTTATAAGTATTTTCTACTTACAGGTATTAATTTGCTTAAGCTACACAATTACCCTCTGAGTAACATTAATATTATTTTCTATTCAGAGTTGTGCAAAATTAGAGGACGCTAAGAACTTGTAAGGCTAATAAGAACTTGTAAGGCTTGTAAGAACTTGTAAGAACTTGTAAGAACTTGTAAGGCTAATAAACTAGTAAGTGAAAGAGGTATTAAAATACTATTACCATAATTTTCAGTATTAAACCACTTATGTTATGCAGATTAATAACATATCATCTGACACATAGTATTTTGATATCTAATTTTTATAATAATATAGATTTTAATGGTTTGAGAATGGTTTGAGAAACCATTTTAAGAATGGTTTGAGACTTTTCCTGGTCCTGGAGCAAGCAGATGCCCTGGGGTACACTTGCTTGCAACAGGATGTATGGAGATATTACTGGTGCCTGCTCCAGCAAATCGATGAATGCTAAGACAAGTGATACAAGTGATAGATTTTAATAGAAAAAATTCATAAGGTGAATGGATAAATAAACATCATGAAGTAGTATTCAAATAAAATTAAGCCTGAATTGAATCTGAAAGTAGACTCAGAATGACTACACATTGTCTGATTATTTTTGATATTCTGGAAAAGACAAAGCTATGGAAAACATTATTGGTTTCCAGGACATCATGTGAAAATAGCAGATTGAATACAAATAGGTGCTCAGAAACATTTGGGGATGATCAAGTTTTCTTGGCATGAACATGTTAGCCAAAATTAGTACTAAATATCTAAGAATTCTGAGTTTTACTTCAAATTAATTATACCTCAATAAGCAAGGCATAGAAATAGGTAGAAAGTTTTGCCCTGAAGGAACATTTTAAAACTATGACAAACTTTGTCTCTTATTAACATATTGAAGTTATGCTATTTTTTAAAAATCTGTGGATTTTAAAAAAGGTACTGCATTTAATTCTGAAATGTATATTCATGGAATATCAACAGAAGTCCTTTAGCAAACCTCTGGGAATGGAGGAAAATCATTGACAAAGGGGCTTGCTAGTGTCAAAATGCCCAGGAATACTTTATGTGTTTCCTTGGATTTCCCTACTTCTTTCCACATTCTTTTTTTTTTTTTTGCTTTTTGGGTCACACCCGGCAATGCTCAGGGGTTTCTCCTGGCTCTGCACTCAGGAATTACTCCTGGCAGTGCTCGGGGGACCATATGGGATGCTCGGGATCAAACCCAGGCCGGCACAGGCCGGCCACGTGCAAGGCAAACGCCCTACCCGCTGGGCTATCGCCCGGCCCCTCTTTCCCCATTCTTTAGAAATATCACAAGCTGCTTTCTGGCAAGAGTTACTTGATGCAAGACCAACAGAGATGTAACTGAATAATACTAAAAACTTATACAATGACAAAATTACACCTGTCAAACTAAACCCAAGAAATAAACCATATTGTAGTTCAAAATGGAAAAGTGGAAAATGTACTGTTAGTAAAATATATATATTCAAAATATAGTTTTCCCTGAAGATTATTAAAAGTGAAATGGCTCAAGCTTGGTTAGAAGGATTAATTTCATTAAATTACACTAAAAAATAAAGAGACAAATTCTACTTTGAGAATAAATAAAATATAATTTGGAGAAAAACTTTATTCCTTCAGTACTAAGAGCATATAGCTGGAAGCAGTTAAAGGCCCCATTTCTACAGGTACAACACCTATCCTACCTATCCATACAATAGCCATAACCAACCTATCCTACACCTGATAGGTTGTTTATGAGGTGGAATATCCCCAGCCTTATTGCAAAAAAAAAAAAAAAAAAGTTGACTTTGGAATTGTTCCATGGAATAGAATAGAAAGCTTCCTATATGCCAGAAAGGATGGTTTTGAACTACATTTGTACTACACTGTTAAAGGAAATAATATTTTTTGAAGATTTTCATTTTTATTTGCAAAAGTAGCAAAAGAAATGTGACAAAGTCTCCATTCTAGATGTTTACCTAAGATTCAGATTAATATTTGGAATCTCTAATCAATCTATTTTCTAATAATCTTTAATCTACTTTCAGACAGTGAGCTTGTTTTTAGTTTAAATGGTGCAATTGGTGTGTCTGAAGCAATCAAAACATTCACTCTTCTAAGGTGACCACTTTATGTGAAATAAATTACAACCTTACTAAAGTCTCTGGCTAATTACAAGACCACGCTGTTTTCTTCCCAGAATAATAAAAACTATTTTGCTTCTTTTAGCTTATTTTTTAAAACAGCTACAGGATAGCCAAAGTGAATATAACCTTATAAAGTGCACTGATACATACATAGGTATGTGTATACATACATACATATGCATCTGTGTGTATATATACATATATATGACACCTTACAGGATATGATGCATAAAATATTATATAAAATAGTCCAGTATCACAAGTACATTGTGACTTTTGCAAAGTTCACATCAGTATACTGGCTGATTAAATCTTCAGTTATTTGTTGGGCGCCATTACTCCGCCCACTGCCACATTGCTTTTCCGCACATGCGCAGAGTCCCTGGTGTGGCGTGATTGGGTTTTCTCCAATCAGAGCATGTTTTGTCAGATCGCACGAGCTCATATGAGCTCATATGACCTGTGCTGGCCAATGGGAAGTGGACACGTCAAATCACACCATTTGCGCCAGCCAATGGGAAGCGGACACGTCAATTTGCTCCAGCCAATGGGAAACGGACATGCCAAATAGCACTGTATAAAAGCAGCTTGCACAACGGGTCTGGGTCCTTTCACCATCGCAAATATGAAACTAAAAGAGCTCCAGTAAAGCGTGTTCTAAGAAGAATCCTGTTGTGGTTGCTCTTCACCGGTGGCGGTTGAGGGCGTCCCACAAGTGGTGCCGAAACCCGGGAACGAAACATCCAGGCACCAGGCAAGGACCCCGGTTTTTCCGGGGAGGATTCAGAACTTAGACGCGTGGGAGCGGCAGCGCCGTAAGTTCCCCCCCCTCGGATAAGTAAAAATATGGGCAGGTTTATTTTTGGTGTTGACGGCGTAGATACTGCAATCCTTGCACTTGTTATTTTTGTGCTTGGAACCCTGCCGTTATGGAGAATGATCAGCGCCTGTCTGAAAGAAGACGGATATGGCGACATTCTCCGCCAGGGAAACAGGAGTCTCGCAGAGCACCGAGAAAGCTTGTCCGATTTAAATAGTAAAAGTGGAGGAGTTAAAAGGGAACAGAGCAAAAAACAAAGCAAGGTGTACACAAAGAAAAACAAAGGCCTGATTAGGGGAAAAAAGGTAACTAAGTCTCCAGGACAGTATCCAGTTCTGGATGAATTTTCTCAGGGAAAAAAGGTAACTAAGCCTCCAGGACTGTATTCAGTTCTGGATGAATTTTTAAACTTCTCGATCTCAGAATCTGAGGAAGAAAGGGAAGATATGTTTAATTCAGAGGAAGAGGCAGAGTCAGAGGAAACTGCGGTGGTATATGAGAGGGAAAGGTATGATCCGGAGCTTACCAGACCCCCGCCATATAACCCGCAAAACAACAATTATGCAAAAAGGGTCTCAGCGCCTTCAGCTGAGGGTGCAAGCCTCATTCCTCATAAAACTTGGAGAAAATTGGCTTCGGCCTTTCCTGTATTTGAGGATGCTACCACACATAATCGGTTCCATCAGCCAGTGGAATATAAGTAACTTAAAGATTTGGCTGAGACAACCAGGAGTTATGGTGTTTCTTCGAGCTTTACCATAGCTCTTGTGGAAGGCTATCCACCCAAAAGGCAGACTGTCTCTTGCCTTATTTACTTTAAATTTTCTAATTTTGAATGACGAAGGCCGCTCAGCTGCCGATCGAAATACTAATAATGTTTGTTCTACTAATATAAAAGTAAAATGGAAAAATGTTTTGGATAACCAATGGTATGGACCGGATCCTGTAATTTCAAGATCCAGGGGAGCTGTTTGTGTTTTTCCACAGGACAAGGAAGATCCAATTTGGGTACCGGAAAGATTGACGCGCTTCATCCGTCAAGATGACAAGAGAGCTGATCATTCTGACGTTGCTGATGAATCTGCAGCAGAGCTTTGGGAAGAAGGAATGACTTTTGGGCGATAACCAGGACATGACCGATGCCAGTGCCAATATGAAAAGTCAAACAACTAAAGCAAAATGACTGTGAAATATCTTGAGGGCAGTTGGTCGCAGGAGACGGAGGACTTGTTATATTGACAATTGATGGACATTGTTGCTCTTAACAATTGATGGACATTGTTGCCACCCAAGTTGAACCCATTACCCTTGGGGATTTTACTGAGTGGATGTTTTCCGCCTTTAACTTCTTTAAGGAATGGGTGGGGGGTGGGAATTTTTGGTGCAGTCTGCTGTGCTGGCGTGTTCCTTTGCCTCTGGTTGTTATGCAAACTTAGAGCACGTCATGCCCAGGATAAAGCTGTAATCATACAGGCCATGGCAGCCTTGGAGCAAGGCGCATCTCCCCAGGTTTGGCTTGCTAGCCTCAAGAGAGATCTTTGAACATGGTCTTGGCACCAGGAGGTCTAGTTGCCATTGCATCCTGTAAGACATGTTTAATAGCACGTTACAGCCTTTGCACGCTTTAGGCTTAGTGCCATTGCACAAGGAAAGGTGTAACGCTGTTGTCTCTTTCTCTAGGCAACCACCCTTGATCGGCTGGTGCTGAAGAAGTATTGGCCTTGATCGGGTAGATGCCTAGGTGTCTTTTATAAAACAAAAGGGGGGAGATGTTGGGCGCCATTACTCCGCCCACTGCCACTTTGCCTTTCCGCACATGCGCAGGGTCCTGTGCCCCCCACATGCGCAGAGTCCCTGGCGTGGCGTGATTGGGTTTTCTCCAATCAGAGCATGTTTTGTCAGATCGCACGAGCTCGTATGACCTGTGCTGGCCAATGGGAAGTGGACACGTCAAATCACACCATTTGCGCCAGCCAATGGGAAGCGGACACGTCAATTTGCTCCAGCCAATGGGAAACGGACATGCCAAATAGCACTGTATAAAAGCAGCTTGCACAACGGGTCTGGGTCCTTTTGCCATCGTAAATATGAAACTAAAAGAGCTCCAATAAAGCGTGTTCTAAGAAGAATCCTGTTGTGGTCGCTCTTCACCGCGGGCGGTCGAGGGCGTCCCACAGTTATTTTCTAGTCTGTTTCCTTATTATTGCCAAGTGGTGCAAACAGAAGTCATTTGTTGTTTAGAGACCAGCAAACCAAATAATTTTGGGATGACTGAAGTTTCCAAGCACAGGATGGCATGGGTGGAAACCAGAGAGATAGAAGCAGCATAAAGTTATATTTGTTTTCAATAAAAAGTAGCCTATGAACACAACTATGATTAACACATTTAGAATGAATAGAAACGTACTGATTTTCCTCATACTGAAAATCAAATCTTCTTACTTGATAAGATTTTTTTTTCTCCCAAGTCTGGGAACACTATTATATTAATTACTATAGAAAGTTCTGAGTATTCCCAGTACTCACTCCAACCTATTAAATCATAATAAGTACATGCCACTTCTGAATAGCAGTGGGCACAGAGGTTCTTTCTGTATGCTCAGGAATTAGGCAGCATTAGCAAAAGATTTGAAATACTAAATATCTGGTTATAAAATAAATTGATATCTATCTATATATGATAGTCATAGAAATATTTTTATAGTAAAAAAACAAAAATGATAAAATATTAAAGTAATTCTTTTAAAATTAGTTGCAAATAGCTTAAAAGACTTTTTTAGTGATGCTAGATGGCATTAATTCCACACAATTTTATTGGAAAGACACTGGGGGAAAGAGAATAATACATATTCACGAGAGAACACAGGCTTCTCCAGAGAAGAAAAAGCAGAGAGAGAGAGATACATACTAAGCAGAGAGGCATACATAAGCAGAGATACATACATAAGCAGAGAGGCAGAACATGGGCTTGAAAGAGTAAACAAAGACTGTAAAGTCATCGCTGAAAATACTGTAAAATAACTGGAAGAAAATATACATAATAGGGCCGGAGCGATAGTCCAGCGGGTAGGGCATTTGCCTGCCGCCAGCTCATGCTGGCCCAGGTTCGATCCTGGGTATCCCATATGGTTCCCGAGTACCGCCAGGAGTAATTCCTGAGTGCAGAACCAGGAGTAACCCCTGAGCATTGCGGGGTGACCCCCCAAAAAAAAGAAAATGTACATAATAATCTCTTCAACATCAGTTAAAGATGTCTTTAGTAATTCAACTCTAACTGCAAGGGAAATGAAAGCACAAATAGTCATATATAATTATATCAAATTAAAAATCCGTATATAGCAAAAGCACATATCACACACAGAGATGGTTCAATGTTTGTGAGAAGACAGTAACAATGACTCATCCAACAGGGGAGGTAACAACATAGAGCTTAGGAACTCATGCAACTCCATAACCAAAAACAACTGGATGAGCGGGTGGAGACTCTGAAGCGATACTTCTCCAGTCAAGATGTAGCATGAGCACAAGAAGAAGTGATTTATAATCACTTATTAGAGATATGAAAGCCACCATGGTATCATACTATACATGGCAGACAGACCTGTATCAAAAAGACAAAATATTACATGTAGCGGTGAGGTGGTGGAGAAAATGGAAGCCTTGTAAGGAAAACTGGTTCAGCCACTGGGGAAGAGAGCATGAAGATGCCTCTGGAAAAAACATCCACAAATGTATAATTTTACTTAGATATGCATAATCTGAGGAAACATATTAAGAAATAAAGTAAACAGTTAAAAGATAAAACCAAGCTCTAGATGCTGACAATGCCAAGGTTATGAGAGTAGAGATGGGGTGGTTGGGCAGGGAGGAAGGCTGCAGAATGGGTCGTGGGACTTGACTGGATGGTGGCCAAGGGTAACTTGATTTTTAGTGATAGGACTTGATTTATATAGATTGGTGGAGATGTGGCGTTATAGTCAGTCCTAAAAGTTATGCTGTACTGTGAATTGATTCATCTCAATAAAAGAAAGGGATGAATCTTGTTATATGTGAGTATTAACATACTTGCTGGTACTACTGGTTGCTATGCTATTATTATTATGATGCCTTTTATAGTATTCTAAGTGTTATATATAGGCAAATATTAAATGAAAAGATTTTCTTGACTATGTATTTATTGTTTAAGCATTCATACTGTGCATATCAACAAAACATTCAAAAATTATCAATAGGGAAAACCCTCTTGGACCAGTAATTTAAAAAACAAATAGGATGCTGTCATCTGACAAAGTGAATTCAGTTTCCATCTCAGTTTTATATCCATCTGTTTTTTTTTGGTGGGCGGCGGTGCGGTGGGTCCCTCCTGGCCGGTTCGGGGGGGGGGGGGGGGGGGGGGGCGGGGGGGGGCGGCGGGGGGGGGCGCTGCGGGGGGCCCGGGGCGCGCCGCTCTTTAATAACTTAATAGAAAAGCATTTTAGACTACACTAAAGGCAATTATCCCAGAAAACTTTCTGCCAAAATATTATGTAAAGTGAGACCTCCCTGACTGCCTAAGTTTGCAAAAGCAAAACTATTTTTAACTGAGGTGTAGACATGCTTTAACAAGTGTTTGGGACAGAAGCTATGAAGGTTTGAAGACGAGTTGTGAAGTCACGCTCTGAGGTGAGCTGTAAGTGTTGGAGAAGGAACCAAGCATTTAGGCACCTTAAGGAAGTCTACAGAATATGGCAAAATAACATTTTAAAACTTCACTCATTCTGCTTTAAGAAGTGTCTCCTAAAGAACTGAAAATGTCGAGAACACCTCATGCAGCGGAGGGCATGGGGATAAAATCTCACTGCCCAATGATCTACTCTCTTGGATCTGAGAGGAATGAAAAAGCTCTTTCCTTCTTTTCTTGTCAACACAGAATGAGACTTTCCATTATATCATATTTTTTTGTTCTTCCCTCTATGTTCTCATGCACATCACAGAAAACTTTCATTTTATGTATAACTGTTTTTTTTTTCTTTTTGGGTTACACCTGGCAATACTCAGAGGTTACTCCTGGCTCGGTGCTCAAGAATTACTCCCGGTGGTGCTCGGGAACCATATGGGATGTCCTGGGTCAAACCTACCTGCTGTACTATCGCTCCAGCCCCCGTATAACAATTTTTGAACATCCCCTCTCTCAAACTTTTAAATACATTTTGAAAACACTTCAAAATCCATCAAATACTGTCTCATCAACAAGCTTCTGAGGGGTTGAAAACAGTTTCTTAGGGCCATCCTCTTCTTAAGCTTAATTCTGAGAACAAAATATAGAGAATGAACTTTATTTTTAACATGGCCCTAAAACATTTCACTATTCTAAATAAAATGGAAGAAAAATATTTTTATTAAAATTGTTGTTTTATTTTCATTATGATTTCAGAAGCTGATAATTATTTGTATGCCTAGAACAAATGACCTCTCTTTCCTTATCTAATTAAACTATGGCACCAGTAAAATGTTTTAATCAAAATTTCTACGGAAAAATTTTTTCTAAAGCTCTTAGCTATAGGCATTGGCCAGAAGCTGTAATTATTCTTTATTTTTATAACACTGAAATATTTCTTTATCTTATTTGGAGTGTATTATTCTTTCCAAGAAGTTTTCATAGATGTACATCTTTCTGTGACAAATATGATTAAATGAAATTGTGAAAGTCAATAAATATTATTTCAAAGCATAATACTACTAAAATGAAATATGCATTAAAATAGTTTTATGTTGTAAGACTCTGGTAGGGTGGTGTGAGAGTTGTAAGACTCATTGAACTTTTTCCTTGTTCATTTTTTCCTCTCTTTTGAGGGGGAGGGAGGATACGAGGGCACCCCAATAGTGCTTGGGCCCTGGGGACACTGCCAGTGATACCTGGCCTGTGTGGAGCTGAAAGGTGCTTGGCCCACTGATGCATTGCTGCTGTGCCTAGCAATGCTGGGGACTCTACAGTAGTACCAGAGATGGTGCCTTAGGGGCCATGTGGCGCCAGAGACTGAACTACAGGCCACGCCCATGCAAGTCATATGCTCTGGCTCTTGCAACTATCTCCCCAGCCCCTTTAGCGTCATGTTTCATGTTCTTCCTTGCTTGGAAAGTTATTTTCACTTCAAATCTGTTTGGGATCTATGAAGTAACTAGCAGAAATTGATCCATCACACTTCATTTCACATCACACATCAATTTCTGGATCTACCTCTGTATTCTTTATAATACTTGGAAAATCTCTCAAGAGCCTTAACTTTACTCTCTTTCTTTCTTGGTATATTTATGTATATATACATATATATCACATATATATACACATATATGCATATATATCAGAGTGTGTGTACACATAAATGCATGTATATATTTATATACACATGGTCTTTGTCATACAGAGTGAAATTTCTGGAATTGGGAGATGAATATTTTGGGAAAAATTATATAGCCTACCATACTCAGAAGAAATATCTTATTTATATTGATATCTTCAGTAATTAGTATAGTAGGTGCTGTGTTTTTCTTAGATTAGGGAATAGAAGTAATATTATATGGAAATTTTTAATTGCATATCAGGTCATGAAAAACTGCTTAGTGTCCAGCAAAATTCTGTTCTGAGAAAAAAATGTCTTTTGACTTTATTCATGATGATGTTTTTATATTTTTTAATTTTTTATTTACCACTGTGAGATACCAGTTACAAAGTGTTCATATTTGGATTTCAATCATATAGTCTTCCAGCACCCATCCCTCCACCAGTGCCCATTTCCCTCCACCAATGTCCCATGATTTGCCCCCTCTCCCAGTCTATGTCTATGGCAGGCAATTTTCATTCTCTCTCTCTCTCTCTCTCTCTCTCTTTTCTCTCTCTCTCTTCCTTCTTTTTACACACTGTAGCTTGCAATATATACAGTTAGAGGTTATCGTGTATATCCTTTTTGCCTACTTTCAATGCTCAGTTCTTTTTTTTTTTTTTTTTGGCTTTTTTGGGTCACACCCGGCGACGCTCAGGGGGTTACTCCTGGCTCTGCACTCAGGAATTACTCCTGGCGGTGCTCGGGGACCATATGGGATGCCGGGATCGAGACCCTGGCCGGCACAGGCCGGCCGCATGCAAGGCAAACGCCCTACCCGCTGGGCTATCGCTCCTGGCCCCTCAATGCTCATTTCTATGTTGGTATTATCATTTGCAATAATTAGTACACTGTTCCTTTCTCTGTATTGCCTAACCTATGACTCCCAACATTCGCAGTAGTTTCTACCAACTGACAAAACCTACTGATTCATGTTTTTCAGGCCTTGGATATTAATATCATGCTATATTTTTTATATCCTGCAAATAAATGCAGTCATTCTATATCTGTCCTTTTCCCTCTGGCTAATTTCACTCAGCATGATCCTCTGTTTTGAGGAGAAACTTGATTAGAGGTTTAACAGGTGAGTAAAATGAAAGTGTTTTCAGTTACTTTATATGAATAAATTTGTTTTACAATAGGTTTTCTTTTCTGATAATACTAAGAGCCATGCAGGTATCAAATAAGGAAAAATATTTAAGACATCACAATTTACAAATATTGAGTGACTGTTAAGTGTGAACGTAGAATTAAAAAATAGCTTACCAGTACAAGCTTGTTTTTCCAATTAAAAATATAATTCACATATTTATTTAGTATTATTAAAGGAGTACCTTCATTTAAAAATTATAGATGGTGGTTACTCAAGCATCCACTAATTCACAGAAATCAGCTGGATCCCTCTGAGATTGAATACAAATGTTTAAATGTTTTTGGGAAAAGACTGGCTGGTGTCCTGGTCTTTGTATCCTTTTGCTGTGACTGAATCTTTAGAAATGAGGGACAGCATCCAACACATTCCAGCTTCTGCATCTTCATTACAGATGAAAAACACATTGAGGCTTTCCCCAGGCTCAGCTGACCATGGGGCTCCCAGGAGGACAGATGGGTTTTGGGAGTGGGCCCATCACCTCTGGGGGTCCCGGAAGCAGCCAGATGAGACTCGCCCACCACAGTAGCCACCATCTTCGCTGTCCGGACACTGGGATACTACCTCACGACCAGATTAACAGAGCAAAACCAGTTCGAGGCCCAGGTAGGCAGCTCCCAGAAGCGGGAATCACTGGGAATTCATCAGATGGAGTCAGGGGTTGGCCTTCCCCCCTCCATTTTGTAGAGCCTGGTGGCCCGCCCAGGAGCTGCCCTGGGGCGACCAGCCATAGCATGCAGTCTCAAACGCGGCTGGGGAAGCTGGAACTCCGATTTCCCCAGGCTCAGCTGACCATGGGGCTCCCAGGAGGACAGATGGGTTTTGGGAGTGGGCCCATCACCTCTGGGGGTCCCAGAAGCAGCCGGATGAGCATCGCCCACCACACTAGCCACCACTTTTGCTGTCTGGATGCTGGGATACTACCTCACGACCAGATTAACAGAGCAAAACCAGTTCGAGCCCAGGTCACATGGCCGCAAGCGGCCGTGTGGTCCATCAAAGTAGTGGAAACAGTAATGTCCTTTAATGCACTGCATTCTACGATGTGCAGGAAAGTTTGGCGGGAGGGAGAGATAGAGAGGAGAGAAAAGACATACAGAACCCGCCAAGTAGTTGAAGTGTGGGAGCGGGGAGGGAGGTGGGGACACTGGTGTTGGGAGATGGGTTTGGGTGGAGGGATGGGTGTTGGAACACTGTAGAACCAAAACTCTACATGAGCATCTTGCAATTGTATGTCTAAAAGTGGTGTAATAAAATTTGGAAAAAAGAAAAAAAAAGAAAAAACACATTGCTAGAAATGCTCTTCAACTGACTGTGCCATCTCTGCAAGAAGATCAGATCTTAACTGTATTCTACAATTGCAGTAATGCTGTAATTCACACGTAGTGTGAATAATCTCAGATTTGATTTACCTAAAAGCTGTATTTACTAAAGCATCGAGTTGTTTATATTCATGACATAGTCTTGTCCTCTGAAGCACACTTGGTGCCTAGAGTTTGTTCAGAGGTGAGACCACATACGCAACACAGGCCTCGAGAGACCTGCCACAAGCCAGATTTTAGATCCCCAGTGTTATATGGCCTTTAGAGCATGGCGGGGTATAGTGCTGGAGGGCAGTGAGCATGATTAGGGTAGCCCTTCTGGTCCCTGTCACACAGCCAATCACCGAATAGCACCTAATCTTGGCATTAAGTTGCTTGTCCAACTGGCACAGCATTGCAAAGGAGCTCATGAACACTGCTTGGGAGGTGGCCAAATAAAGTCTACTTGAAACTAAGAGCAATTTGAAAAATAAAGCTGAGATACAAATTTTATTAATAAATAACTAAGGTGGAAGAAAAGAATATACAAGTCCACCAAGAAAATGATTAAACATAAACTTTTCTATAGAAATAAAATTATGTTTCTAGTGAAAAAGAACTTTTTTAAAAAAGCTCTGGTAATGCCTGTCAGCATAGATGGAATTTTTATTGCTGCATTCTATTCAGCAATGTCATACTGAAATATCTGATGAAACTTGTGGTAAATTTTGCAACCCTAAAAAAATGAAGTAAAACAGATATAAATTTATAACAATCTTAACACTCAAAATGATTGTTGAATATTGAAACAGCATTTTTACTGAAATCTGTTGTCATCTTTATCACTTTAATTTGACGTTATTGCCACTGTTATTTCATTATGTTTGCAAAGAATCTAAAGAATCATAAATACTGCTTTTAGACAAATTGAAATATGCTTTTGAGTGCAACTGAATGGTTTTCATTCACAATACCATGCATTATCTAAAATCCTAGGACAATCATCAAAATATAGGACATTTATTTCAAGCTGGGAGTATGATTTATTTGACTGATAGAATTTTTTTTCAATGATTGGTATCGGCCAGGTACTATGATTACTTTTAAAGAAATGTCTACTAAAATAATATTTTTACAGGAAAAGTTTACAATGTTAGGAAATTTTCATGTCTTATATTTGTGGTTATGTGAAAATCAAAAGGGAGATATTTGATGAAGACTATGATTTCACTATGATTTAATATTACTGGGTGATGTTTAAAATTTCATATTTTTCAGTACCTAAAATATCTGTTAATGCTTTCCTCATAATGCGAAAAGTAACATTTTAATAATACACAAAATTCCTGTAGCTATGAAACATTTTAGGGAAAAGGAGACAAATAAATTTGCTTAAAATATTTTAGAGGGTACAATGCTCTATGGAGAAAAATTTATAAAGGAAAAGACCAGGGGTTGGAGAGACAGTACAGGAGTATAGGTATTGCCTTGCATGTAGCTGACAATAGTTTAATCCCTGGTATGACATATAAACACATGAGCATTGCCAGGAGTGATTCCTGAGCACAGATCCAGGAGCAAGCTCTGAGTACACCTAAGTGTTGCCAAAAACCACAAGGGAAGTAGGAAGGGAGGAAGGAAGGAAGGAAGAAAGGGAGGGAGGGAGGGAGGAAGGGAAGAAAGGAGGGAGGAAGAGAATATTAACACAAGACTAATTTTTCTTATCACTTCACTTGAATCACTTGAATCCAGTTATTCATCGATTTGCTAGAGCAGGCACCAGTAAAATTTCCATTGGACCCTATCAAGTGCCAATGTAGCCCAATGGCATCTGGTTGATTCAGGAATATGAAGAGCCTCAAACCATTCCTTCAGGGTCTTGACAAGGAAGTCTGACCATCCTGTAGGTGGGCGGCCACATGATCTTTTTACATCCTGTGGGATCCAGTCGGTAATGGCTCTAGTCCAGTGGTTGTCTCCAAATCGCATTACATGTCCAGCCATCTGATTTTCGATGCCTTGGCAAACGAGACAGCGTCCCTGATTCTGGAATAGCGACGGAGGTCAGAACTCCGGATTCCTTCTCTCACTTGAGTGAGGCGTGATATTCCAAGCATAGCTCTTTTGATTCCTCTCTCGGAGACCGAATAGCATTCTCATCCTGCTTTCTTAGGGCCCAGGTCTCTGAGGCATATGTTAATGCAGGGAGAATGGTGGAGTCAAAGAGATGTGCCCGAGCCAAGAGTTTCTTTGTCCTTTTAGCTATTTCTTCGATGCCTTTGAAGGCATTCCATGCTGCTCTCTTCCTCCTGCGCAGCTCTGGTTTTAGGTCGTTCATCATATTGATTTCTCGACCTAGGTACACATAACTGCTGCATTCAGAGATGTTTGTTCCATTGAGAGTGAATGGGGCCTTTGGAACTAGTTCATTTTTCATAAACATGGTTTTCTTTAGATGCAGCTGTAGACCTATCTTTCCACATTCTCGGTTGAAGTCAGCCAGCATTTGTGCCGCTTGGCTAATGTTTGGTGTTATAAGAATGATATCATCAGCGAAGCGGAGGTGGTGTAGTTGCCAACCATCTATCTTCACTCCCATTGCTTCCCATTCTAATTGTCTCATGATGTTCTTGAGGGTGGCACTGAAGAGTTTTGGTGAAATGGTATCACCCTGTTGAACCCCTCTTTTCACATTAATGATCACTTCTTTGTAGAATGGTGAGATCCTGGTGGTGAATCTGTAATACAGCTCACAAAGGATCTTGATGTATTGGGTTTGAACATCCTGTTTGGCTAGGGCGTCGATGACTGCTTCAGTCTCCACAGAATCAAAGGCTTTCTGTAAATCAATGAATGTGAGACAGAGTGGCATCTTGTACTCCCCTACAAACCTCAATCAGCTTGGTTACTGTGTGGATATGGTCGATTGTGCTGAAGCCTGCTTGCTCGCATGGTTGTCCTTCATCTAGTGTTCTGCTAACCCTGTTCAGGATGACTCGTGTAAACAGCTTGTAGATGACAGACAACAGGCAGATGGGGCGATAGTTGCTGATGTCGTGAATGTCTCCCTTCTTGAACAGTAGAATTGTCCTGCTGGTTTTCCATTGGGAGGGCACCTTGCATTCGGACAGGTAGCGTGTGAAGAGCCGAGCTAGTTTATTGATGAGTACCGACGGCAGATTCTTCAGGTGTTTGGGTCTGACTTTGTCTGGGCCTGGTGCTGAGATGGCATGTCGGATTTCAGAAGGGAGAATGTTGGGAATGACATATCCATCCTGTGGAATTTGGTATGTGGATAGGTGGATGTGGCTATCAAAGAGATTTGAGTAGAAGTCCTGGATAATCTTCTCCATTGCCTTTCTGGAAGATGTGATAGATCCATCACGGTGTTGGAGGGCAGTCATCTTGGTCTTATAGTTGGCGAAGGACAGGCGGCCAATGCGAATGCTTTTCCCGGCTTCTGCTGCATCTTCCAGTATTTCTGCTCTTCTGACTTTGAGGTCTTCTTTTTATCGCTTTTCTGCACCGTTTAGCAAGCTTGGACATTAGCATTTGGTCTCTTGAGGCTTGCGCCTTGCCACGTTAGCGAATGAGCTCAAGAGCTTTCTGAAGACAAGCGTTCTTTTGTGTCTTTTTCTCAGCATTCTTCGCACAATCATGGAGGTGCTGAACCAGTCGGTTGTATTCTTCATCGATGTCATCAATGATGGTATCTTCCCATGTTGCTGCAATGGTGCCTAAGAGTTCCCAGTTGGTGGTCATTCTGGGAGTTTTCTTCTTAAACTTTGCAGCCTTTTCTCCCCATTGCGGGAAGTAGAATTTTGCACGAAGGAGACGGTGGTCTGATCCTGTTTGGAATTTGGGGACGACAGCTACATGACTCAGACAAAACTGTCGATTGAAGACGATGTGGTCAATTTCATTGTGGAACTGTCCGCCAGGAGATTCCCATGTCCAACGTTTCGCTTCAGGTTTCTGGAACTGTGAGTTCCCATGAATGGTCTTGGTGGACATGATGAACTCAGATAGTCTCTCACCCTGTTCGTTCCATTCTAGGCCATGGGTCCCGATGTGGAGTTCTTCAGCTGATCTCCTCGGTCCTATCTTGGCATTAAAATCACAGACTATGATCTTGTAGAAGGTGTGATCTTTTTTATAGAACTCCTCCAATTCCATGTAGAATTTCTCAATTTCATCTTCTTTGTATGTAGATGTTGGTGCGTAGACAATGAAGATAGAAATTGCTGGCAGTGGGCCACATGTCTTCAAGTGTAATCGTCCTATTCAGTTTGTTAGGCATTCAAATGAATCAATGTTGATGGCCATATTCGTGTTGACAAGGACACCAACGCCACCGACGCCTCCAAGGAACAATTCTTCTCTGGTGTCAAATACAGCATGATGCAACTGACGCCTCCTCATCTCCGTCAGACCAATGATGTCATACTTGATCTTTTGTGCTTGCACCATCAGATCCTCAATATATGCTTCTGATGCCAGCATATGTGCATTGAAAGTACATACAGTCATTTTAGTCCTTTTTCGTTTTGGCAGCCTAGGATGGCCGTGGAAATTTTATCAGGTACTGCTTGTTTGCCTTTCTTACTGCTGCCGTATTAAGGGCTCTTTCGTGGTCAGGAAAATAAACATTTCTGTTACTGGATTTGGCATATCGAACACGCATCGGAGAGCTTGCCAGGCTCTGCCATGCGGGCGCTATATTCTCATTACTTTTTGGGGCTCTCTCAGAGGGGTGGGTAGAATATTTTGGTAATGTGCGGCCAACGCGGGAAAGCTGGTTTCTGCTCTGCCGGGTGTAGCAGTGTCTTAGGTTCAAGCATTCTTGGGCTTGAAATACTCTCCTCTGAAGGGCAGGTCTCTCCAGGGTAGAACCTTGTAGGCTGGGTTTCTGACAAGCCAGGCTGGAGACTGGATTAATCTGCGGGCTGGAGACTGGATTAATCTGCTGGGTGGAGATCTTACTAGCTGCGGAGTGTGGATTGTGAAGATCGCTGCCAGCAAGGTGTGGGGTTTCTCTGGGCTCCTCCGAGGCTCCATCGGGATGGTGGACTCGGGGCGGAAGTTGCTCTC
The DNA here is from genome assembly GCA_021461705.1 of Cryptotis parvus. Taxonomy (NCBI): domain Eukaryota; kingdom Metazoa; phylum Chordata; class Mammalia; order Eulipotyphla; family Soricidae; genus Cryptotis; species Cryptotis parvus. Next base: position 34,039 of record JAJIBD010004281.1, on the reverse strand, counting down.
GTGGTCCATGGAATGCAGGGGGTTCAACGGGAAAGCTTGTTTCTGCTGTGTCGGGTGTACCTGTGTCTCAATTTTCTTATAGTAATCAAAAGTTGTGACAGGTAATGTGTTTGAAGAGTAAGCAGGGTGGTGTGCTCTCATTCTACAACCATGTACCATAGAAAGCGGTACATGGGCCCTGAAAAAAAAATCACTAGGGAACACCACTCTATTAAATCTTACAGTGAGAAAGGTCAGTAGTTATACAATTAATGGCTCTATTTGTATACATTGTTGTACTATTTCTGTCAGAAGAATGCATTTCAGAACTATGAACAGCATACAGTTAAGAGCAGCTCCCTTTGGATAGATGATGCAGAGGTGCGGGAGAGTCTTGACTTTTTCATATTATACATCTTTGTACAATCTTCAAGCTGAATTTATATAGTACTTCTACTTAAAAGAGACCAGAAAAAGAGCTGTTAGCCTATCTGGGGTGTGTTCTCTTTCCAGTCAAACCTCATCAGTAGCTGATGTAAGAGCTTTGCCTTTTGCCCTCTGGATGCCAGCTCAGCATCCTGAAATGAATTTTGCAAGTATTCAATTTCTTAACTTCCTTTCTCAGGGCTAATTCCAATGATTTTACTAAGTAATAACAATTCTACTAATGAATTTGAGTTCTTCAATGTGAGTTTCCTGGTTACTCGCAATTATAAAAATCTTAGAGACTTCCCTGTGGTAACTTCTCCACACTAACCATGTCTGAGCCCCCAGATATCACACATAATTCTCTCTGCGGTAACTTCTCCACATTTATCATGACTGAGCCTGTGGGGATCACACATATGTCTCTCTGTGGCAACTTTTCCACACTAATCATGACTGAGCCCGCAGGAATCACATAATCACAAATATAGACATGCATATGACTATGTTTTCTTCTCCCTCCACCCCATGCAGAAGCTGTGACCACCATTCAGAAATGCACTTCTTAATATTCTCATAGAAGTTTCTCTTATTGCACATGACAACTGAATTTACTTACAACTTCATTTTTATCATTGAGAACTTGCAAACATAATTTCCCATTAAGATTGAACCCCCTCCTTATTTTATTTTATTTTTTTTTGGCTTTTTGGCTCTCACCTGGTGATGCTCGGGGTTATTCCTGACTCGGCACTCAGGAATTACTCCTGACGGTGCTCAGGGAAATATGGAATGCCAGGGATGGAACCTGGATCAGCTGTGTACAACACAAATGGCTTATCTGCTGTACTACTGCTCCAACCCCAAGCATGTACCCCTTCTAGAGCATGGGCGTGTTTTCCTTATCTTTAGTATTATCCCACAGAAGCTGATCTAATACAAAACCGATTCTGCTGCGAGCGGAGGTTAAAGGGAGGAATGCTGGGAACCTGACTGGAGGGAAGTAAAAAAACACTAGTGATGAGTGTGGTTTTGGAATTAGGTACAAAGAAAACCACAATAACCAATACCCTAAATACTGCAATAAAAAAGTTAAATATCTTCTTGTTTTTAGAAAGATGCACCTTGTTTGACGTTACAAGTCTAGATTTTGTGCATCTGTTCACCCTTTCCCTAAACTCTATGTAGAAGTAGAAGTTATTTATATTTAGGAAAGTTGGTAGTCCTTCATGTTGAATACTGTCTGAAATTTTTCAATGTGTAGAAAAGCCATAGAAACATTACCTAGTCTCCTTGTCCTTGACTACTCTTTCTCCTTTGCCTCTTCCTCGCCTGAGAGACAGAATGCATCTTTTTTAACTTTTGTTTCTGTGTTTTCTATATGTGGCCCCAGGGATCAATTCCAAGCCTTCACATAAACTGGGTACAAACTACTACAGTCACACCTTTGGACCTGTAATAATTTTCTGGGTGAATTGAACACTAGTGTGAACTAATGAAGTGAAAAAAAAAAGTCCCGACAGAACTCCCTAAGAACATTTATGATTCTTCTATTCACAAGATATTTCTCTGGATCAAATTCCTTTATAAAAAGTCTTATTTCAGGCCACCTGCCCCTTGAGGTTTTGGAGGTGTGGCTGCGGTGCCCAGCTGCATTGGCAGGTGGCAGACAGGAGATAGGTTTGTCTACACCCCCAGGGCTCTGCCCTGTGGGACCTGGATGGTGTATGGTCTGACACAGGAAAAGATTGGGCCTCCTGGGATGAACCCAGAGCCATGGCAGAGCCTGGCAAGCTACCCATGGTGTATTTGATATACCAAAAACAGTAACAATAGAGATGAACTGGACAAGGGACAGACCAGATGCACAGCTGCACTGTACGGCCCATGTGGAGCAGCCCATGGAGTCTCTAAGGAATTCCTAGTCCCTGGCTGAGACCAACGTAGCACCTAAGGTAAAGCAGTGATGTGGGGGGAAGTCATGCTGGCCGGAATTGGAGCAGGGATTTGGGCTCCTCCCTCTCCATGCTGCTGGGCATGGCTACGGGCTCGCAGCCTCCGTAACCAGATGAATCAGTCAAGGGGCAGACCAGACACAGCTGTGACAGTGCAGGCGCGCAAGAGGCTTAGATAACAAAGTAGACTTGGACCAGGTCCTTTCCCGGATCTTTCACATCTGTACACCATAATGATCATTGTAGTTGTAATAAACTGGGGAGGTTGATGGGGAATGAGGAACTACAATGTCACACTAGAACTCACTACTGAATACACACACAGATAATTGCATTATAAACCATAAGGCAAGTCACAAGGTGTAGGATAAGAGAGAGAAATACAGAGACAGAAATATAAAGATGAGAGACTTAGATGCACAGGGGAGAACTGCCATCAGGCTCTCCCCTAGCTCAGCTGACCATGAGGCTCCCAGGAGGCAAGATGGGTTTTGGGAGTGGGCCCATCACTTCTGTAGGGCCTTGAAAGCAGTTGGATGAGACTTGCTCACTATAATAACCGCCATTATCACAGTCTGGACCGCACATCCAAACCCGCGCAAGAGAGACGCTGATCTCAAGACCAGCTCAGAGCAGCCGAGTTTGAGCCCAGGTAGGTGGCTCTTGGAGGCGGAAGTCACCAGGCGTTCCTGGAGATGGAACTGGGGTACACCTTCCCCTCTCTGACGATCCCAGAGGCCTGGTAGCCCCGCCCACAAACTGCCTAAGAGCTCTTGGCCATGATGTAGAGACTCAGACACATGGGGGGGAGAGCTGCCATCCAGCTCTTCCCTAGCTCAGCTGACCATGAGGGTCCCAGGAGACAAGATGGGTTTTGGGTATTGGCCCATCACCTCTGTAGGGCCTCACAAGCAGCTGGATAGGACTTGTTCACCATAATAGCCACCATTTCCCGCAGTCCAAACCCCACAGTCCATCAGAACCCACGCCAAGAGAGATGCTGATCTCATGACCAGCTCAGAACAGATGAGTTTGAGCCTGGGTAGACTGCTCTTGGAGGCAGAAGTCATCAGGTGTTCCTGGAGATGGAGCTGGGGGTCCCCATTCCCCTCTCTGACCCATTCCAGAGGTCTGGTGCTCCCCCACGAACTGCTTCAGGGCTCTCGGCCATGAGCAGAAACTCAGATGCACGGGGGAAGCTGCCATCCGGCTCTCCCCTAGCCTAGCTAACCATGAGGCTCCTACGAGGCAATATGGGTTTTGGGAATGGGTCCATCACCTCTGTAGGACCTTGGAAGCAGCTGGATGAGACTCGCTCACCATAATAGCCGCCATTTTCGTAGTCGAACCTGTTACATCAAACTAGTAGAACCAATCAAGTTCTAGAATATATTACAATCTACAATGTGTAAGAAAGGGAAGCAAGAAGGAGAGAGAGAGAAAAAGAGAGAAAGAGAGAGAGAGAAAGAGAGAGAGAGAGAAAGGAGATAAAGAATCTGCCAACGAGGCAGGCTGGGGGAAGGGGGGAGGGAGGTGGCGACATTGGTAATGGGAGATGGACAGGGGTGGAGGGATAGGTGTTGGAACACTGTAGAACTAAAATTCAAACATGAACCTCTTGTATATCTAACGGTGGTATAATAAAATATTTCGAAAAAAAAATCTTGTCTTATTTCTTCCCAAAGTCTTATTTCTTCATCAAAATCTGTCTAGAATACATGAGGGAAAGAGAGAATGAATTTAAGTGCCCTTTTTCTGTGCAGAGTAAAATGTTTGAACTCCAAAGCAAGAGAACAAACCATGGATTCCCATAAAAATAAGGTCTGACAAAGAGAAAATTGAAATATTTAAAGTTATGAAACTATGCTTCTTCTTTCTTTTCCCTTTCCCCCACTTTCTCCTTTTTCTGTTCCATTACGCAATTTGTGCCTTACAAGAGTAGAAAAGAAGCCACAAAGCAATGTGTCAGGGTTTCCAGTACCTCTGACAGTCTCTGCTCCAAGCTGTAGCCCTGCTGTGGTGAGATTCCTGTTGCTTAATAGGTCCTGCCACTGAGTGAGGGAGGGAAAGGTTGTGTCGCTTTGGCTTTGTTATTAGTTCAGATACTTGCCATCATTTCCCTGCTTAATTCAAAAACCCAAAACTCAATTCAAAAACCCTAAACCCTGAAAGGTATCAAATAATAATTGTTTTTAACTGATGAATTCATTTCTATTGTACCACACATGATTGGTTACAAAAATGATTCTTGTTAACAGAAAATCTTAATTTTGACACTTAAAAACAACACATTTAAGAGAAAAGTCCACAATCTTAGGAGACTTACCAGATTATTTGAATGTCTTTATTGTTTGGCTCTGTTTTTATATTGTGATTATAAACTCTAACATGGGAATTCAATAATGATCTGTGATTTCATGTTCTGAAATGTTTTTCTCTTCATGTCTTCAATAAGATTAAAATAGAAAGGCCTAATTTTTAATATATTTTGATGTGATGACAAATTTTACCATTTTAAATAACTGCTCATTTTCCTACTTCTCAATACTCATGAATATTTATTAATCTATATAATTATATGTATACTGATTATGTACCATCCTACACAGGTATCATAACAACACTTGATGCGGCCCATATGACTTCTCTCACTAGGAATTTACTCTCTCCGGTAGAAAATTCAGTAGATGTTCAGGGAAAAACAGAAATGGTTGATAGATTTTTTTTTTCCTGGATAACCAAACATAAATAAATTATTACTTGAAAAGTTTTAAAAACTATATATTTTTTAGTTTCCTGACCTAATAGAGGCCTAAGAGAGACTGGTGATCAAAAATTAATGTGACATTCAAGTGATGGTCTTCAGAAAGAGTTTCCACTGTGTCATGCTTCTAAAAAGATCATTCAGACATTCCTTAAACATTATTAAAAACAGTCCCATCTTTCCTTAAATTACTACTCAATTTCTAGTTATTGAGGCCAATCGGGCTTCGTATAATTAGACAGTTGCTAAAATCAAGTATTACATTTTATTAGAGGTGCCAATCAAGAGTGATAGGATAATACGGACTGAGATCTCTGAGAACTCTAGAAAATTCTCCTTGACCATTGTATTCATTTCCTGCTTCATGAAGTGACATCAATAATTAGTCCATAGTAAGTAGTTCAGAGGTTTATTGTAAGAGAGAGAGAGAGAGAGAGAGAGAGAGAGAGAGAGAGAGAGAGAGGGAAAGAGAAAAATAACAATAATATACAAATACAGAAATAAATTAAAACTATTCTTTAAAAAATTTAACCTGGCTTCATTTATTTATTTCTTCCATACCTTCCCTTTGTTGCTGTTAAAGCGACACTTGGTTCCTGCTAGCTTGGTTGTGAGGCTACCTGGTTGAACAGACATCAGTGCTTGTGGGGAATGCACTCATTTAGGGCTGTGCTCATGTTGCACATTCTATCTGTTCCTGGTGCTGCCTCTTGGTAGGGGATAGGGGGTAGTCTCAGTTTTGGCTACAGTGCTCATACGTCTTTAGTTTCAGTTCTTGTGAGGGACCAGTTCTGATATGATCCCACATCTGTGCATTAGATAGAGCACATACTGTTGTAATGGGGCAACTTCCACATAGCAGAGGTGTAGCACATGCTTGGTAAATGTGGATGGTATTGGGGAACAAACTGTGGCCTCATATTTACAAGGCAGGCACTGTCAGTCAGTGAGCTATTCTAGGTTTTTAATATTTTTTTTTATAAGTTGGGACAATATATTACAGATAGGTCTCACTAACCAAGTACTTTGAAACATGATTTTGCCTTTTATTTTGCGTGTGTGTGTGTGTGTGTGTGAACAGATATTTCCTAACAAAATGGCAAAACCCCTTTTTTTGTACTGAATCTAAAGAATAATAGATTCCTCACTGCAGAATATTTTGCTCAGTGAAACTTTTATTTTGATCTTCTCCAGCAAATTTGGGTTAATTTCTCAAGAATAGGACATAACAAAGGATTGTAAGGAATAGTCTGTATTCAAATATCAATTCTTAATAGCCAGGAACCTAACCCAGGTCTCATGCATTTAACACATGTGCTTTTACCATGAGCTACATTCCAGTCAGAATAACGAACTTTAAAATTACATTACTTATAAAACACTAGAAGTGATAATCAGTGAAGCATAATATACTTCTAATCCTATTAAATTACAGATACAGGTGTCTGATGAGTATACTTTTCTTATATTCTACTCTGATCTTATCTACAGATAAGATCATACTCTATTTTATATTATTCTTATAAAAATGATAGTTTTATGTTGAACAACGTATCAACTTGTATATGACTTTAGTTGTGACAATGTTTTATTGGTATGGAAAATACCATAACAGTTCGGTAGCAATACCATAACAATATGGTAGCACATACTATATCAGAGAGATAACATATTAACATACAATTCAAGAGTACACAATTGTTGGTTATCTTTTGTTCACAGCCCTCTGTCTCCTATTTGCCAGCCCTGGGTTTTATATTGTAAGTAAAATGTTGTTTTTCTTTTAATATATGTTAAAGTATATTCTTATGTTAAAGCAAAGGCCTTTTGTATAGACACAGGAAGACAGAAAAGGCTATGCATTTGTAATGTAGGAGTTAATTAACTCTGAAATATTATTCCTGGGGAGTCATCATATTTCCTAACTTCAAACCGCAGTTGCCCTTCGATTGGTTCTAGTTCCTTACATCCCAAAAGAAGGGTCCCGTCTACAGGACGCAGATGGATCCAGGGCAAGTCATGAGAAAGCTACCGTGGCCTTGACATGGGATGGACTTAGCATCATAAACATATAATAAGCTAAGAGCATGGTGATGGAACAAACTCTATCCTTAAGCAACTAATAACTTAATCCCAGTTGTAGAAAAATGTCTGTATCTCTTCCTGTGTCTATAAAAAAGGCCTTTGCTCTAACATGAAAAGGCATAACATAGTTACACCACTTTTATTTGTAACAAAATAATACATGCATTTGGTACAAAATGTTAAAAGGTAGAAATAAAATACAAGAGAAAATATCTTTGGTTTACCCTTCAACATTTAGCTAGTAGCTAATCCATGGAGCTAAACACTATTATCAATTTCTCAGCCATACTTCCAGATAGGCAGCAGTTTTTTTTCAATCTGGCCCAGGTATGCTGATCCGGAGACTCAGAGACATGGGGCAGAGCTACTATCAGCTCTCCCTGTGCCCAGCAGCTCACGAGGCGCCTGGGAGGGATGGCGGGTTCTAGCCCTGGCCCACCACCCCAGCAGAGCCTTGCAATAAGCCAGACGACCCCCGCCCCCCCCCACACTCCACGAGGGCCGCCATTTTCCACATCCAGACCTCCTTCTCGTCAGAACTCCATCCAGCAGACGAGCCTATCACAGCCCAGCTCGCAAGGCTGCTTGCGGCCACACGGTTCATCCATAAATGCTGTATTTAGAGGTGATTACCAGAGTATGCCACCCGCATGGCAAGCCTGGCAAGCTGCCTGTGTCATATTTGATATGCCAAATACCAGTAACAATTATGTTAGGTCATTCCCATAACCTAATATAATGCTTTGTGGTTCTTTATGTTCCTGGAACAAGCATATGCCCTTGGGCTCTACTAGCATGTGACAGGACATATGGAGATGTTACTGGAGCCTGCTGGAGCAAACTGATGATGAATGGGAAGATAGTGATAGTGATAGTGGCTTCCAGATAAGAATATGGAAATGAGTTTTTTATAATTCCAGATCCACATTCTAATGCAATCTGAGTCAGAATTTTCTAAAGGATGTTCTTCAGAATACAAGTTCTTCAGGGCATTCTAGTTGAGAAAAGTTCAGATAACTAATCATTTTGAGAAATATAGCAAAATCCTGACTAACTTTAAAATTTAAATCACATGTCTTCAGGGCTCTGAAATGGTCAGAGAGGATATGTTTAACTTTTTTTTAAGTAAGAATTTTCTAAACTTACTTTACCACAGAAAACAATTTTCTCCACTTAAAGAACAACAATAAGCAGCCTGCAAAATTTCTTTGGTTCTTTTTCTAAGGATATCTGAAAAAACTATATATTTAGTGATTAAAAGGTATCAAATACTTATTACCCATAATTAGGTACCAGGGAGAGCTGCTACTTGCTCTCCCTGTGCCAGCCACTCAAGAGACGCCCAGGAGGGATGGCGGGTTCTAGCCCTGGCCCACCACCCCAGCAGAGCCTTGCAACAAGTCAGACAACCCTCCACTCGATGAGGGCCTCCATTTTCCATTTCTGGACTTCTCTCTCCTCAGAACTCCACCCAGCAGACCAGCCTATCACAGCCTGGCTCATCGAGTTCCACCCTGCAGCAGTCTTTTAAATCCGGATCAGGTATGCTGGGCCAGAGACTCACAGACATGGGGCAGAGCTGCTACTTGCTCTCCCTGGCACGCCGCTCACGAGACGCCCCAGGAGGGATGGCGGGTTCTAGCCCTGGCCCACTACTCCAGCAGAGCCTTGCAACAAGCCAGACAACCCCCCACTCCATGAGGGCCTCCATTTTCCACATCCGGACTTCTCTCTCGTCAGAACTCCACCCAGCAGACCAGCCTATCACAGCCTGGTTCATCGAATTCCACCCTGCAGCAGTCTTTTTTAAATCCGGCTCAGGTATGCCGGGCCAGAGACTCACAGACATGGGGCAGAGCTGCTACTTGCTCTCCCTGTGCCCAGCCTCTCATGAGAGCGCCCAGGAGGGATGGTGGGTTCTTGTTTGCTCTTTAATTCAAAAGCCCAATAATTTAATGTAACGAGTATTTTTCAGGTAGCTATAGTATACCAAGTAACTTGAGAATCTTTAAAAAGAGACAATAAACCAAAAACAAAATGATACTAACAACTCATACATGTTAGTATGGCCTTTATCAAAAAGACAGAAATTTAAGGTATGGAGGACATAAAGAAAAAGGAATCCCAAATACAGGACTGAATGTAAATTAGTGTAGCAACTATGGGAAAGTTTGGGGTCTCTGAAAATGTTAAAGCAGACCAATGATTCAGCAAATCTACTATACATTTATACAAGGACACACAAAAATATCAATTTAATAAGATATATACAATCCTATGTCCATTAGAGTTTCATTACAATAAGCAGCAATACATATACCCAGAGATAGGAGAGTGGTTAACTAGATTGTGCTATGTACATATACACCATGAAACACTACTCAACATTTAAAAACGCACACACAAAACTTCTTTGTGTGTGCGGTTTTTTTTTTGGACAACATGGATGGAATTTGACAAGTTTGTGCTGAGCAAAGTAAGTGAGAAGTGAAAGATAACTCACTGCACAGTTTCTCTCATGTGAGATATCACTTATTCACTTGAATCCCAAGTTATTCATCGATTTGCTCGAGCAGGTGCCAGTAACATTTCCATTGGACCCTATCATGTGCCAGTGTAGCCCAATGGCATCTGCTTGCTTCAGAAATACGAAGAGCCTCAAACCGTTCGTTCAGGGTCTTGATAAAGAAGTCTGACCACCTTGCAGGTGGGCGGCCACGTGATCTTTTGACATCCCGTGGGATCCAGTCAGTAATGGCTCTAGTCCAGCGGTTGTCTCCAAATCGCATTACATGTCCAGCCCATCTGATTTTCAATGCCTTGGCAAATGAGACAGCGTCCCTGATTCTGGAATAGCGACAGAGGTTAGAACTCCGAATTCCTTCTCTCACTTGAGTGAGGGGTGATATTCCAAGCATAGCTCTTTTGATTCCTCTCTGGGAGACCCGAATAGCATTCTCATCCTGCTTTCATAGGGCCCAGGTCTCTGAGTCATATGTTAATGCAGGGAGAACAGTGGAGTCAAAGACAATGGAATAATATGCAGCTGTTAGGAAAAATGAAGTTATGAAATTTGCCTATAAATGGATGGACATGGAAAGAATCATGTTGAGTGATATTAGTCAGAAGGAAGAGAGACATAGAATGACTGCATTTATTTGCATGACATAAATATTCCAGGTGATCTTACCAAAAGTGGAAATTACCACAAGCGTGTGGGGAGTCAGAGGTTAGGTAAGATAGAGAAGGGAACATGTGTGAATAAATGTCAAAACGTTTGATATCAACATAGAACTGAGCATTAAATACAGGCAAAAAATGCAAATGATGGCTTCTAAGTGTATGTAGTGCAACCCACAATGTGTAGGAGAAGGAAGAGAGAGAGAGAGAGAGAGAGAGAGAGAGAGAGAGAGAGAGAGAGAGAGAGAGAAGAGATAAAGAAACTGCCATTTAGGCAGGCCATGGGAGGGAGGAGGGAAGAATTGGGGACATTGGTGGTGGGAGATGGGCACTGGTGGAGGGCGGGGTGCTGGAACACTGTGTGACCGAAACCTCCAAACGTGAACAACGTTGTAATTGCATATCTCACGGTGGCACAATAAAATGTTTAAAAAAATAAACAACAACAACAAAAAAGAGATGTGCCCGGAGCAGGAGGTTCTTTGTTGTTTTGGTTATTTCTTCTATGTTTTTGAAGGCAGTCCATGCAGCTCTCTTCCTCCTGTGCAGCTTAGGTTTTTAGGTCATTCATCATGTTGACTTCTCGACCTAAGCACACATAATTGCTGCATTCAGAGATGTCTGTTCCATTGAGAGTGAATGGGGCTTCCGGAATTAGTTCATTTTCCATAAACATAGTTTTCTTTAGATTTAGCTGTAGACCTATCTTTCCACATTCTCGGTTGAAGTCAGCCAGCACTTGTGCTGCTTGGCTAATGTTTGGTGTTATTAGGACGATGTCATCAGCGAAGCGGAGGTGGTGTAGTTGCCGATCATCTATCTTCACTCCCATTCCTTCCCATTCTAATTGTCTCATGATGTTCTTGAAGGTGGCGCTGAAGAGTTTTGGCGAAATAGTATCACCCTGTCGAACCCCTCTTTTGACATCAATGATCACTTCCTTGTAGAATGGTGAGATCCTGGTGGTGAATCCGTAATACAGCTCATGAAGGATATTGATGTATTGGGTTTGAACGCCCTGTTTGGCTAGGGCTTTGATGACGGTTTCAGTCTCCACAGAATCAAAGGCTTTCTTTTAAATCAATGAACGTGAGACAGAGCGACATCTTGTACTCCCTACAAATCTCAATGAACTTGTTTATCATGTGGATATGATGGATTGTGCTGAATCCTTTCCGGAAGCCAGCTTGCTCGCATGATTGTCCTTCATCTAGTGTTCTGCCAATCCTGTTCAGTTTGACTCGAGTGAACAGCTTGTAGATGACGGACAACAGGCAGATGGGGCGATAGTTGCTGATGTTGTGAATGTCTCCCTTCTTGAACACCAGAACTGTCCTGCTGGTTTTCCATTCGGACAGGTAGCGTTAGAAGATCCGAGCTAGTGTATTGATGAGTACTGACGGCAGATTCTTCAGGTGAAATATAAGTAGGCAAAACAAATAAGTAACAGCAAAAATAACATTCACACTTTGTAAAAGTTTATGATGGTATTCTTTTTAAAAAATATTTTACTATACTCCTGAAGTATTGTATTTGATATATGCCAAATACCAATAACAATTATAGACCTCATTCCGGAATGGATTGGGGCTCTTTATGTTCCTGGAGCAAGCAGATGCCTTGGGCTCTACTAGCATGAGACAGGACATACGGAGATGTTACTGGGGCCCGCTCGAGCAAATTGATGATGAGCGGGAAGACAGTGATACAGTGATTTTACTATACTACTGTGAAACATACAATTACAAAGATGTTCAAAATGTTTTCAATTCCCCCCTCCCCTAGCCTGCCTCTATGGCAGGTTCTTTATCTCTTTCTCTCTCTCTCTCTCTCTCTCTTTCTCTCTCTCTCTTTCTTTTTCTTCCTTCATTTAGAGGTTATCATGTGTATCTTTTGCTGGTATTTAATGCTCAGTTTTAGGTTGGTATTAGCACTTTTGACAATTATTATCACACTGTTCCCTGCTCTGGCTTACCTAACCTCTGACTCCCACACATTTGTGGTAATTTCCACCTTTGACAAGACCTCCTGATCCATGTTTCTTCTGACCTTGGATATTGGTATAACATGTTTATGTATATATTTATGTCATGCCAATAAATGCATTCATCCTATATCTGTCTTTTTCTGTCTGGCTAATTTCACTCAACATGATCCTCTCCATGTCCATCCACTTATAGACAAATTTCATAACTTCATTTTCCTAATGGCTGCATAGTATTCCATTGTGTAGATGGTAGATGTACCAAAGTTTCTTTATCCAGTCATCAGTTCTCGGGCACTCTGGTTGTTTCCAGATTCTGGCTATTGTGAATAGTGCTGCTATGAAAATAAAATTGCAGACAGTTTCCGCTCTGTGTTTTCGGCTTCCTAGGATATATTCCCAGGAGTTGTATGGCTGGGTCATATGGGAGCTCAATTTCTAGTCTTTGGAGGAATGTCATATAGTTTTCCAAAAAGGCTGTACTAGTCGACATTCCCACCAACAATGGATGAGAGTCTCCCCTTTCCCCGCATCCACACCAGCACCCAATTGTTCTTGCCCTTTTGGATATGCGCCAGTCTCTGTGTTGTGAGATATCTCATTGTTGTTTTGATTTGCATCTCTCTGATGATTAGTCATGATGAGTATTTTTCATATGTCTTTTGGTCATTCATATTTCTTCCTTGTCAAAATTTCTGTTCATTTCTTCTCCCCATTTTTTGATGGGGGTTGGCTGTTTTCTTCTTTTAAAGTTCTAACAGTGCCTGATATATCCTGGGTATTACCCCCTTATCAGATGGGTATTGGGTGAATATCCTTTCCCATTCTGTGGACTGTGTTTGTATCTAGGTCATTGTTTCTTTTGAGGTGCAGAAGCTTTTTTGTTTCATGTAGTCCCATACGTTTATCTTTGCTTCTTGTTGCTTTGTTAGTGGTGTTTCGCCTTTAGCTTCAATGTCGTGGAGGGTTTTTCCTACATTTTCTTTTTTTTTTTTTTTTGGGTCATACCTGGCAATGCTCAGGGGTTACTCCTGGCTCTGCACTCATGAGTTACTCCTGGCGGTGCTCAGGGGATCATATGCGATGCCGAGGATCGAACCCAGGTAGGCGCGTGCAAGGCAAACACCCTACCTGCTGGATTATCACTCTGGCCCCAGTTTTTCCTGTATTTTCTTCGACATACTTTATGGATTCAGGTCTGATATTGAGATCTTTAATCCATTTTGATCTGGTTTTTGTGCACGGTGTTAGACACAGGTCCAAATTCATTTTTTTACATGTCACTGCTCAGTTTTTCCAACACCACTTGTTGAAGAGGCTTTCCTTGCTCCATTTCACACTTTACACCTTTATCAAAGATTAAATCATCATGTGATTGAGGGTGGGTTTCAAGATACTCAACTCTCTGATGTTATTCTTATGGGGATACTTAGGGTGGTGGAAAAAGGGTAGAAAAACTCATGGGATTGATAGAAATTAGTGTGTTGGGTGAGATTGCATATACAAGGTAAAAAGTTGTATCTTAAGTTGAGTATTATCAACTCCTAAATTGATATAGGATGATAGATAAATATTTTGGTTTGCCAATGCAAATGAAAAATTACTCCTGCAGTGTAATCAATCAATTTATGCAAAAACTGATAGTTTGTACAAGTATGTTAAAGAAACAAAGTAACAGTACCATCTAGAGATTACTTAGGTAATCTCATTTGGGAAGGTACACTTATTTCTTGAATTTCCAGACTTGTGAAGATTCCTGAGAAAAATAGTCACAGAGTGCTTGTGAGGAAATTACTGTGAATCAATAAAGTACCTTCTGGCTCAAAGGTTCTTGTAATAAACAGTATATAGCTATCTAACACTGACGGTTTTATTTTCATCCATCAGATTTTACAGCAGTGCTACAGAGCAGGGATTATGTTTGGAAATAGGTAAGGACAGCAATGGAACCAGAGAAGGAAAACTGCTTAATTCAAATCTCATATATACAAGGAACCTTCACTAAGAAGTTGTTTAACATTCTAGAATTTGGTGGGTGGTAAACAAATGATGTGGTCTAAGTTGTAACATAGTACATTTTTGTAATATACCTTTAAACTATGTTCTGAAATACTAAATTATTAATACAGCTATTTTCTGTTATATTGCTGTTTGTTTTCTAGTCTTTTTTAAAACCCACAATTCAGAGTAAACTGTGGTTTCCTTTTTATCTATTCTTTATTCTAATTATGTCAGCAGTTAAGGGCTGACTGTAGTTGAGTTCAAAGTATTTTAGTTTTACAATATTTTCAAATTGTTTCCTTACATGCCATGCGTCATCTACAAATATAATCAGTTTCCCGTAATTATATTTGCAACCATTCTTTTGAACTTGAAATTGTACTTACTTAAAGCATTAGTTCAATCTCATTCTCAAACAGCCCACTCCACATAACTTTAACTAAATATAAGTGTGGCATTCTTTGTCCCTCTAACTGAAAATTTTCTTTTGAGTTATCTGTAGGACTTACATTAGTTTCTAGTCATTTTTTACAAATTATATTGGTATTAAATGGAGAATATTCTAATTGGATAATTTTTTAGAAGATTTATCATAAAGTGATCTTTCTTTTACTGTTTGACATCTATCACTATCACTATCTTCCCGTTGATCATCTATTTGCTAGAGCGGGCACCAGTAATATCTCCATATGTCCTGTCTCATGCTAGTAGAGCCCAAAGGCATCCGCTTGCTCCAGGAACATAAAGAGCCTCAAACCATTATATTAGGTCATGGGAATAACCTAATATAAATGTTACTGGTATTTGGCATATCAAATACGACACGAGCAGCTTGTCAGGCTTGCCGTGTGGGTGGCATAGTCTTGTAGTCACCTCTAAATAAAGCATTTATTTTGACATCACTATAAATCACATTTATTTTGACATCACTATAAATTATTGCTGCTGCTAATTTTCTTGTAGTTTGTTATTATACTACCACAATTTTATCCATGAAGCTTCCTTATAGTTATAAACTTAGATCTGTGACATTGTCTTAAGTAATGCATGACTGAATTCACTTTTTTTACATAAATAGAAGTTACTTTCATCTCCCTTTAATGCTTGAGCAGCAATATAGTACTGAGCCTGAGTTTCAGATTCTAAACACTCAAGTTTGACTTTCTTTTATAATTTATTATTTGTAATGTGTCTCAGTCTCCTTAGCTAACATAAAAAGGTTAAAGATCAAGTGAAGTAATGCATGCAAGGTATTTTGAAAAAAAGTTATATTAAGTCCTAATTAGTATTAAGTTGTCAATTTTTACTGATGTTATATTTATCACCCCAAAGATTGGTCTGTCACTGCTCAGCAGGTTTTGGTCCTGGTGTTTATTCGGCCTGAGTTGGCTGCACATTAGTGTACTCACAAATGCCATTAGAACTGCATCGATGGCCTTGTCCACAGATAGCTGCCTTGGTCTTTGTTATTTTCGTTAGAGTTGTCAGATCCTGCCCCTTGAGGTGTTGCAAGAGTGGCTGTGGTGCCTGGCTGCATCAGCAGGTAGCAGATAGGAGACAGCTTGTCTACACCCAGGGCTCTGACCCATGGGCCCTGGATGGTTGATGGTCATAGAAAAAAGACTGGGCCCCCTGGGATGATCCGAGAGCCATGGCAGAGCCTGGCAAGCTATCTATGGTGTATTCGATATGCCAAAAAATGTAACAATAATGGACCTCATTCCCAACGAATGGAGATGCTACTGGCACCCACTCGAGCAAATTGATGAACAATGGGAAGACAAGTAATAAAAGAACTTTTATAAGCTAGCTGAGTTAAATACTCCATAATTTGTTTTTATACTAAGAATAAAATTTTTGTGGAATAAGCTGCTTTTGACAAACAGATTAACTTTATCCAAAGCATTATATTTTCAGTGCAATTCTTGCTACGTTTTACCTTATGAATTCCAATTTTAGCTCCCTCCCCCAATTTTTTCAAGGCTAGCATAATCTTGCCCAAATGCACGAGTTCTCTCCCATATGGGAGATTTAAAAAGGAAATGTTGTAAGGGAACAACAGATCAAATAATATCTGGGTAGATAAACATCTTTTACTTATTCCTGTGTACTTAGGAACTTTTTATAGACATACATGCTACTGCTTAGAGCTTAAGTGTATCCGTTAACCTACCAATAGTTGATGAACACTATTTCTCAAAAGTTCACTCTTTACAGAGTATTTAAAATACTATTAACAGCGATTCATGATAAAGAGGAAAGAATAAAAGATAACCATTGCAGAATGTTTTATAAGACCAGAAAAATTATAAACCAAGATTTATAATTTTATTTAAAATCATCTATAAAATACTCACATAGGTATATTTATATATTGTTTTTAGAATATATTTATAAGAATATATAGTATATTATAGATACATTATTTATAAATATTACTATTATTATATATTAAAATAATCTTTACAACTTAACTATTCAAAACAATTGTTTCTGTCCTTAGACATTTTTGCATATTCAAATAATCTTTTACTAATATTTTAAAATGTTTCACTCACTTAAATAATTAAACAAATATCACTTATATAATTATATTTAACTGCAGAGATATATTAATTATTGTCATGGAATACAGGAGGTGCAGGGTAAAGTATTTAAGCAGCTTACAAAGTAAAAATAGTGGTAAATCAAAATAAAAATATCAATATCAAATAGGTTAGATACTAGATGAAATCTAAGAGTGTGGATGCTAGTGGGAAAAGTGAGATATTTTTTTCACCCCCAAAGGACTATACTATGAAAGAAGTGGTGAATAAGATTTTCTGCAAGAGTTTAAACTCAAAAACAAAACAAAAAAAAACAACAGAGTGAAGGATAAGTATCTCTAAAGAAGTTTAGTAAATCTAACTTGAGAAAAGTGCTGACAGGTTAAGCACAGGATGATGTTAACAGATAAACTTGCAGGTCTGGTTAATGGGAATGGACATCACTTCCTTTGGGAAGGAAAGGAAAGTGCTGTGTTGACATATAAGAAGAGTCTGACTGCTGACAAGTATGGAAGAATATGAACACATAAAGAACCCACGACTAGAGACACAGAGACTGGGATGGTGATCATGGATGTAACATGGAAAGAACAACTTAGAAAAGGCTGATGACTATGGATATAATATCTTCATTTACACTGAAAATTGTAACTGTTAAGTACATAACACTGAGCAAGAAACAACCTACAATAAATCTCACTGTCATTTCTATTGTTTATGACAAATGAAACTAATTTACTCAGCTTACTATCTAGTACATTTTTAAAAGGTCACTTTATCCTGTCACTAAATATATAATGAAATACTTAAGTCCCTCACTTTTACTGTGAACAAAAAGAAATCCAAGTTATATTTTTAGTAGCTAAGCTAGTAAATAAGTAAAAATACATATATTTAATTAAATTGTGGATTAAAAATAATTCATTTTAATAAATTGTATGATAAAGTGTGCACAATTGCTTAAATGACCAAGTTTTAAAATGAACAGAAAATACAGTCTATCTTTCGTTCACTGGATATTAACTAGTCTAAAGAATGAGAACAAAGATTATTGTTGTATTTAAACTTGCAGAACTATAATTTAGTTTTATCTAAAAAAGAAATTAATTATTCCATTATTTTGGTAAATAGTACTATTCAAAATGTCATTTATAGGAAATTAAATAATGCTGTTTTATAACCATTAGAGAAACACTGAGAAAATCAAATGCATATATACAGATATATTTCCAGTTAGTTTTTTTTTTTTTTGGAGCTTATATTTGTAGGCACTGAATCCCATGAAACAATGAGTTCTTCAGAAGTCAGTTCTGAAGCCTTTAGTCAGTTTTAATTGTTTTGGAGGATATTGACTCAAAGTAATAATTATAATCAGAAACTGCTCTGGGCAACTGTTTTCAAAAATCCCAGTAAAAGGTATACATTCAAACACAGCTGGGAAATACTGGTTCAATAAAATTAAAATATAAGTCTGCACTATAAACATCAGAGAAAGACTGCAAAACTGCAGAGTTCTCCAAGAGTGTATGATTACTGAACCCACTGCTTATCTGTCACATTCCCCCACCAGGTCAAGGAACACAATTTGAGGTACCACACTATCAAAAAATTATAGAAATAATTCTTTCTCTATAAACTTTGCTAGTTTTGCATTTTATTTTTTTTTTTGGTGGGACTGGGGGACCTTACACAGTCAGTATTCAAGGGATCCTGGGGAAAAACACTCCTCGCAAAGAATGGGCACATAGAGTGTTCTATTCAGGCCAGCAGTGCTAGGGGTTATCTGGTTGGTACTGAGGGGAAAATAAGCCACACTCAAGTGGTGCTGGGGGTGAAGTCAGTGCTCAGGACAGAATTTGGGACTTCACACATCAGGCCCTTTGAGCTAATGTTTCCTCCCCTGTTTATCTTCCTTTCCATCTACGTATCTTTCACAGGATGTCCTCCAGTCCTTCACTATTATCTATAAGTATATAATATATATATACATATACAATTGCTATACAAACATATATAAAATTTTATTACATACATACTATCTATACTCTACTTGCATTACATGAAAATGGACTGTTCTTTGGCAATGTTGTGGGATTTAGGTGTTTTTTTTTCTTTTTTCTTTTGCTTTTCAGGTCACACCCAGCAATGCTCAGGGGTTATTCCTGGCTCTTCGCTCAGGAATTACTGCTGGCAGTGCTCAGGGGACCATATGGGATGCCAGGGATCAAACCCAGGTTGGCCACAAGCAAGACCTGTTTTTCATCTCTACCAAATCTAAAGTTTTAATTTATAGTACCAACAAATCAATTGTCACAGACAGAGCAGTCAAATATCCTAGTGTTGACAAATTATAAAAAATGTATTTAGCTCTTTGATAAAGTTTTAATTTATAGCACCAACAAATCAATTGTCACAGAAAACCACTTAACAAAAAATTAGGAATTTTTGTTAAACAGAGCAAAGATCCTAGTGTTGACACATTATAAAAAATGTATTTAGCTGTTTGATATAAAGAAAAAACAAACAATATTGCACAACAAGAGTAGATAAAGTCTGAGACATTCTATTTTGCTTACCCAACTACTTTTCTAGGTAAAAGTCTATGCATCTGGTTTACATCTAATTCCAGTAGAGCATATTAGCTGCAGAAAGCCTTGCTACTAAACTTAGTGAAAACCATATCAGTCTATATTGTCTTTACTGACCACTGCCCCTGACCTGTATAAAACAAAAGACAAAGAAGTTCAGGAAAATTTTATAAGAAAATGACAAATATTTTGTAAAATTCTACTTTAAGTAGACTACAGGTGACGGAAGGACAGTGATGGTTGGTCTTAAGCATGCTAGGGCTGGTGAAGATGGAAAAACTACATAAAAAACACGTTAATGCCTAGAACTGAGCATTGAATGTAGGAAAAGAGATATACATGATAACTTCTAAATGTATGTATTGCAAGCCACAATGTGTAGAAGAAGAGAGACAGAGAGAGAGACAAAGAGAGAGAGAGAGAGAGAGAGAGAGAGAGAGAGAAAGAGAGAAGAGGCAGTGTACTTTACCATAGAGGCAGGCTGGGGGAGGGAATAGGGGATATTGGTGATGGGAAATGGGCACAGGTGGAGGGATGGGTGCTGGAATACTGCATGACTGAAACCCAAACATGGACATCTTTGTAATTGTAAAAAAATGAAAAAATATGTTCTGTAATCCATAGTCTGGAAGGGACGGAAAAGAGAAAGAGAGAAAGGGAAAGAAATAAAGAACCTGCCATGTAGGTGGGCTGGGGGAAGGGGAGGGAACCAGGGACGTTGGTGGTGGGAGACGGGCACTGGTGCAGGGATGGGTGCTGGAACACTGTATGACCAAAACCCAAATATGAACTTTTTAATTGTTTATCTTTGTAATTGTATATCTCACAGTGGTATAATGAAATACTTAAAAAAAAATAAAATAAAATTTTGGTCTGAAAAAAAAATAAAATTTTCCAAATGAATAATGTAATTTAACCAAAACTTGTAAGTACAAAAAAAAAACACATTGACACTATTGTGATAATGGTATCTAAACTACAATAACTTTAAAAATGTAAATTTGCACACTCTCTAAATGATTTAATTCAGAGGATAGGGCACTTGCCTTGCACACAGTCAACCTGAGTTTGAACTCTGGTACCAGGTTTAGTTCCTCAACCCACCAGGATTGATCCCTGAGTACAGAGTCAGAAGTAAGACCTAAGCACAACCATGTGTACCAAAGGAAAAAAAAAAGTCCCAGTAAAGCAATGCAGAAACGCACAAGGTTTAGTCTGTTAAGATGCTAGCCCAGATGACCCAACAAGTAATAATGAGCCTCTCTAATAAAGAATTTAGAATGGAATTGTTGAGGATCCATAATAAGCTCAAAGAACCAATGGGATGGAATGCACTGCTAATAAAATATGTTCAAATGAAAATGATAAACATAAAAAAAAAAATGATAAACATATTGGGCCACACTTGATGGTACTCAGTGCTTTCCCCTGGGTCGGAGAATCATACTGGACATGTGTAAGGCAAATGCCTTACCTGCTGCACTTTTCACCAACCCAAAGAATTAAAACTTTAAAATATTTAAATACAAACATTTGTTTAAAGTTTAAAAAATTAAATATTCCATGAAGATTCAACATAATATAGTCAAAATATTGACAAGAATCCAGTCTTTGAAACATATGGATTTGAATTTATCATGAAGACTCTGATGAGATTTCTATGTATAGGACTGTACTTCCATTCTGAACCATTCTAATATATGCACAGAAAATGAAGTGCATTGTAGAATGGCACTGAAAACTGGCTGACATAATCAAGTGTTAACATAATGATCGCTTCTCTGTCTTTTGGCTATGATCAAGTGAAATGTTAACATAATGAAATTTATTTCACTTTTCTTTGTTAGCAATTTGCAGTCTTTATTGAAATGTAATGTTATTAATTATATCCACTGCCTCTATTCTGAAATATTTCATCATATAAAACAAAATCTTGTTACCCATAGAGAAATAACATATGTAGAATAGGGCAGAGTGGATGTGTTATCGTCTTAGAATCTTAATTCTAAATTGCTTGAAAACATAGATTTCAATCATGTGGATACACTTAAAAGAGGCTTATCCTATGATTGTACCAAACACTTTTCTCTGCTTTTCATACTGTACCTGAAAACTTAAAAACGGGCAGAATGCCAAATCTACTGACATCTTTTCAACATTATGCCCTTTTCCAATTTAAGAACATTTGGACTAAAAAATTATAGGGTAAAAGAGGGAAAGACAATGGAGACTAAAAAAAGAGTAAAAAAAAAGTCTCAAAAAAAGAGTCAGCAAAAATATTTAATACCTCCTGCTAGTACACCTGTGAAGTGTCAGGTATGTAATACATATTAATATAACCTTGCAAAGTTGATTAGAACAAAGAGGGTCTATGGATGTAACCCACAGTGGCAGTCTTCAAGTGTTAGTTAATTCAGTTGACCAACTGGAGACCAACTACTTTTCCTCTTTCACACTTAATGCCACCAAATTTTCAGATACACTTCAATAACTTATCAGGTATTTATCTTCAGCTTCTGATTGATACTCCATGAGTCAACTTGGCTAGGCTATAATACTGTTTTCCATGGAATATTAATTTAGTTATTATTACTAAAAAGGTATTCGGTAAATGTGGTGAAAATCTGCAATCAGTTGACATCAGTAAGACAGGTTCCTGTGTGTCATGGGTAAGTCTCATCCAGTCACCTGTAGATTAAAATAGGTTTCTCAGAAAGACCCATATTTCAGCCAAAGTAGCAGTACAGCAGAAGGGACCTTAACTTGCATGACACAGTTAAGGTTTTGGCACTACATACAGTACTGGTGGTGCTTGGGGACCATAGGGGATGGTGGGGATCGAACCTGGGTCAGCTGCATGCAAGGCAAATGCCCTATCCGCTGGACTATCGCCGGGCCCCCTGATTTGATATATATATTTTAGACTTATTAGTTTCCACAGTTTTATAAAGGACTTTCTTAAAACAAAGCATACAACAAGATTTACATATATGCATACATGCAAATGTTTTTAAAATTATTTTCTCAATTCACTCTCCTACACACAAGATATGCAATTTACTACTAACTCACATCTGTGCCCCTCTATATTGTATACACATACGTGGGTATATGAAGAAACAATGGGTATATACACATTTATACCATTTTCGTTTTTTCACCTTGGAATTCCAGTAATATTAACTTGCCACTTATGTCATTGTTATTCAAGCTAAGGAGATGAAGGTTAGAGAGATGTTACAACAGTAGGCATTTGCTCTGCACACAACTGACCTGGGTTCAGTCCCTGGCACCACAAATGCTGCACTAAGCCCTGCCAAAAGTGATCCTGAGAACAGGTCCTGAGCACTGCTAGTTGCATCCCCTTACCCTCCTCCAAACATATGCACAAGAAAAAAAAATTAGGAGATGGTTCAGAATATGAGAACAATAATGCTTAATATATTTTGTTGTCATCAGATCTAAGAAACAATGGGAGCATTTTCACCTAATAAATTTTTTTTAAAGATTTTTAAAATAAAGGTTTCAAGATATATGATACACATTAGTAGGCATTTGCATTAGTAGTATCATTCGCAGGGGAACTGAAGCTGAGGCCTCTTCCCCCTCCTGAAAGGCCTGGTGGGCTGCCCAGAAC
Organism: Cryptotis parvus; assembly: GCA_021461705.1. Classification (NCBI taxonomy): domain Eukaryota; kingdom Metazoa; phylum Chordata; class Mammalia; order Eulipotyphla; family Soricidae; genus Cryptotis; species Cryptotis parvus. Next base: position 10,894 of record JAJIBD010004281.1, on the reverse strand, counting down.
TGCTGCTGGTGATGCCATCCAAAATCCAAGTACACAGGTGCAGGACAGAGCTTCTGTCTGCTGGCCCTGTGCTAGGCTGATGGGGCGTCCTGGAAGGGGGACAGGTTCTGGTCCTCGCGGTCCTCAGACTCTCAGAGACTGGAAAAAACTAATGTACCACAGCCACAGTCATTCTTAAGGTCTGGACTACACAGCTCAAGCCCTCACCCAAGAGAGAAACTGAATTCCAGCCCAGGTATGCGGGATTTGGTGGCCAAGTTCATCAGGCTTCCCATGGAGCCAAAGCTGGGGCCTCTTCCCCAAGTTCAATCCTCTCCAGAAAGACCTGGTGTGCCTGCCCAGGATTGCTGTTGGTGCTGTTGACCAGAATCCAGGTACACGGGTGCAGAGCGGGTCTTCTGCTCACCCGCCCTAGGTTGGGCTGATGGGGCGTCCCGAGGGAGGCAGGTTTTGGTCCTCATCTGTCCTCCAGAGGCCAGAAACCTCATGCACCACAACCACAGCCATTCTTAAGGTCCGGACTACATAGCCGGGCAGAGCCCACCCCCATGGCACTACCCGTGTACTCATCTAACAGGTATCCCATCACATTTCATAGAAACACAAGTGTGTGGACACAATGTGCGGTCTGAGGGAACATATCAAAATTTCCTATACAGTGGGCTCAGATGGCACAATGGAGATTTAAGAATCTCCAATGACTTTTGTCTAAGACCATATTCATCAACTGTAGTTAGAGAAGTGGTCCCAATGAGCAATATAGAATAGATTATTCAGTGTTTGCATAGGACAAGCTCAAATAGAATTTGAGATTAATGTGAAATGGGTGTTGTCCGTAGGTGCAGTGGTGGTGAGTCTGGGGTTGACAGTAGAAAAAGTGTTCTGGGTTTCCAGAACACAGTGGTTTTCTACCAAAAACAAAATCGGCCAGACTCCCTCACAACAACCCAGGAAAAAAAAGTCAAGGCCTTGTCAATACCATTCCCTTATATGGGCTGTAATGATCAACATAATGAATGCCGGCTAAGGGGGCAGGCGAGGGGATGGGGATGGGAGGGTGGGTAGGAAATGCGGGTGCCTGGTGGTGGTGGGGGCACACTGGTGGTGGGATTGGAATGATGAATAAAAGAAGGAAAAAAGAATGAGCACCGATCTTTGACAGAATCTTAAATTTCATGATATTCATCCACAAAAATTTTAGTTCAATTATATTTTCATAGTAACAAACCTACAACTTTAAATAGTTAGTTTCAAATAAAATTATATCAACGATAAATACATTTATCACCACAGGAAATTATCTTTTTTTTTCTATTTTTTTTTTTTTTGGTCACACACGGCAATGCTCAGGGATTTCTCCTGGCTCTGCACTCAGGAATTACTCCTGCCGGTGCTCGGGGGACCATATGGGATGCTGGGGATCAAACCCGGACCAGCATAGGCCGGCTGCATGCAAGGTAAATGTCCTACCTGCTGGACTATCCCTCTGGCCCCATTATCTTTTTTTTTTTTTTATAGATTCCATTTGGGGAATATCCAAGTAGTGATCAGGACAACTGAGGCTCTTCCCAGAAAGTCTCAGCCAACTGGGCAGTGCTCCTGTGTCTACAGAGCAATAGCTGGTGGCACTTAAGTGCTCTAGGTTGCAACCTGTGAATTCTCAGAAATCATGTAGTAACAGGGAGTGAACTGGGTAAATAATAAGTTACCAAAGCACCTTAACCCACCTGTATGATCCCTTTAGCTGTAGTTTTAAATAGATAGGTTACCACATTCAACACTAAAATAAGAGAAAAACAATGATCAAAACAAAAACAAAATAAAACAAAAATCCATCAGCTAAAACTTCTCATTACAATAATCTTTAATAGGGAAGAATGAAGCTCTGTGATATGAAGAAATTTGCCCAAAGTCAAAATTGCTAGTAGGTAGTAGAGTTCATTCTTACCATTAGAGTAAGTTTCGCTATTTGGCAGGCTTTTTGAAAGAGTATATTATTTAACCCTTTGTTTTGCCATGTATCCTTGGAAAAGCTATTTAGAAAAGGACTTCATCTCAGTTTCTTCCTGTATCATGTATGGTATATGGAAATAAACTCCACATCACAAGACTGTTATATGATTAGAGAATTAAAAAAAGTAACCATGGAAAAATACTAGATGATAAATAAATAGTGGCAGCTTTATTAATTTCTATAACACTATTTTCTTTTTTTATGATATAGAAATATGTTTATTATTTAAAATGTAATTAAAAATACATATACTTTTTGCATTTGTTTTGCTCAAAAATGTATATGTAGGTAAAAGTTAATTAAGTATATTAAAATGCTAACAATTGTCATATACAAAATGGCCTGAGTTAGAGACTTAGCAGTATTGCTTGGCTTTTAAAAAAAATATTATACCACCGTGAGACATACAATTACAAAGGTGTTCATAATTGGTTCTTAGTAATACAGTATTCCAGCACCCATCCCTCCATTTCCACCACGAATGTACCCCATACCCTCCCGCCCACCCCCAGGCTGCCTCAATAGAGGGTATCCTTGTTTCCTCTCTTTCTCTCTCTGTCTGTCTCTCTCCTCTCTCTCTCTCTCTCTCTCTCTCTCTCTCTCTCTCTCTCTCTCCTTTGTCTCTGCATCTCTCTCCCTCTTCTTTTACACATTGTGGCTAGCCCTGCAGATATTTAGAGTTTATCACTTAAGTCTCTTTGTATAACACTATTTTCTTTTTTTTTTTTTTTTTTCTTTTTGGGTCACACCCAGCGATGCTCAGGGGTTACTCCTGGCTCTGCACTCAGCACTCAGGAGTTACTTCTGGCGGTGCTCGGGGACCATATGGGATGCCGGGGATCGATCCCGGGCCGGCATGGGCCGGCTGCGTGCAAGGCAGCTGGGCTATCACCCTACCCGCTGGGCTATCACTCCGGCCCTGTATAACACTATTTTCAATTAAAAATGGCCTCTGTATTACAAAGAGTTATCTTGGAGAATCACTTTAGAGAGACAATAAGCCACAATGAGTGCCCCTATTAATTAATTTGGGCCAGGAATAAAGGTGACAACTTGTCAGGAAGAAAATCAAATGTGTGAATCAGAAAGGATAGAGAAAGCTTTAAGTAGGGAGCTTCTTCCAGACATTTCAAACATGAAGTTGATTAGCTGAGAAAAGAAACTGAAATTCACACAGACATACCAATTCATAGCTCATTGGTCCCAAGAGTAACATCTAGGTTTCAGTCAGAGGTGTGTAGTGCCAAATGACTCCATCTCTCGAACCTCACCCAGTTATGGATATTATCTTACTAACCAAGAATTAAGGGCTGGAACGTCTGACTTTTCTAAAGGAACACATGCCAAGGGCAGGGGATATCTTAGCCTAATCCCACTTCTGATTCAAACAAACTCTGAAAATGGAATAACAAGCTCCTGTGAAAAGTCATGTTTTTTGGATTTTGTAAATCAGATGCTAAGTTCCAGAAGGGTGGAGTAAAAGCAGAAGTACTCAGAGTCCAAGCCTCCACCCCTCTGAACAAAGCCCAGAGGAATTACCAACAGGAATCCCCACAAAAATCCTACAGCACAGAACTGCAAGAACATACTAATGATTTTCAACTGAATTTATTACATTTAATTTACCAAAGCTATTGTGATGAAACAAATGCACCCCCTGCCTTGACTGATATTAATTTGTTTCACAATACAGCGCCACAGCCAATTTCTTTCTGCTGGGTAGTCCTCAAAACTATGAACAAAGAAAAATGAGCTTGGAAAGACGCTGACTTATAATTCCTTTGTAAACCAGTCGGCCATAATAAGCCATGAAAAATATTACATAGAGATTCCAAAGACACTGTAATAACCAATTTCTTGTCACACAAAGAAGGACAGGGACATCAACACCAACATTCACTACCCCTTCTTGTTTTTGTCCTGTTCAAAACTTTCAGATTCATAATCCATTAAGGTTTTTAAAATTTTTTTAATTTCACAAGTCATACATGAATGCATTTATACTGTATAAAGCTAAACGCTCCTTTGAGACTCCATGCCTGCCTCCATTCTCTTTCCCAACTACATTAGCAGAAGTCATTGTTAAGAGCTTATATATAATTTTTCAGAACCTTTATATACTAATAGAAATTATTTGCCATTATGTTTTCATTTGTCACTATATACCACTGTATTGAATGTATAATCTCCAACTGGCTTTTTATCAACCTGCATGAGATTTTAGGCACCAGTATTTGTTCCCAGTGGGTAAAAGTAGAAATAAAGCTGATCACACAGCAGATTGTGGTGTTCATGGCCATGAAAATTTGGGGATGCCGGTAATCTCAATTGCTATTTCTGAACAATCCTCCTCTCTATTTTCTCACAGGATTTGTATACAGACTAAATGAATTGTTGAAACAGATGAATCTGCTCCTGTGTTGGTGATACAGAGACAGGGGAATACTTTCCAGTTTCTTTTGGCAAATGGTATATATATAATCTGCCTCTTACCCAGAAAATGCCACAATATTCAATCAGCTAATGTCCTGAAATACCAACACAATCCCCAAATGTCAACTTTTTGGGGACTGGGTCTTTCACCCCAAATAGGCTGAAAACTGACCCCTGTCAATCAGATATTTTCTACTTTGCTCTTCTTTGCTTTTTATTCTTTATTGACGGAGGGTGGGCAGAGGAAGCTGCCTGCATCCTGCGTTATTTTGTAGTTCTCCAAACACAGACAACAGGTTTCATGAAATATTAGTTTGCAGCCTCTAATTCTCTTCATAATTATTTTTAGCAGTAATATAATGTGTATGCTTTTAAAGTTCTAGAGTTTTTTTTTTTTTTTTTGTGCCTTTTTACACCCGGCAATGCTCAGGGGGCTTATCCTGGCTCTGCACTCAGGAATTACTCCTGGCATTGCTCGGGGGGACCATATAGGATGCCGGGGATCGAACCCAGGCCATCATGGGCCAGTTAGCGTGCAAGGCAAACGCCCTACCCGCTGGACTATTGCTCCGGCCCCTAAAGTTCTAGAGTTTTAAAAATAAATAAAATACCATTTTTCAAATACCATCAAAGAAAGTAAATTCAGTCAAAACCTCCGGCAACAACCCAACTAACTACCCACGGCTGGAGATAAAGGAGTAGCAGCTCAGTGAATGTCTGTTAACATCAGGCTCAGTACTGACTCTGCAGCCATCAAAAGCGGACAAACAATAAAATAACAATGGCACAAAAATATTGCAATAAAATCAAAATTATTTCAATATTAAATTTTCAGCCTATGGCATATCACTCCTAGCTTTGAATGCTTCATTAGAAATATTATACTACATGAAAAGCTTAATCATGAGAAAATATATTTGCACGCATGTTCAAGATATTAAACCAACTGTTCACAAATCTGATTCTTTTTTTTTACATCTGTGAGTTTCTGTGCTTGATTCCAAGAGGAAATGAATAGCAGTCCTAATGTATTAAAACAATTAGAAAGGCTAAATCAGAAACTGTGACATTCTAAACCATTTAAAATTATACTCTGAATCTACTACATGTGGTGGTGTTTCAAAGGAATTATTTTAGAAAAAAACAATTGTACAAACGATTTCAGTTTAAGTAGTATTTTTGAAGTAAAATGTTCTTTATATGATACAAGCCAGAAAGGTTTACAGTTTAAATTAAGACATTAAGGTATATGGGAAGAAATAGCTAAAACTGAATGCTCTGCAAAAGACCTCATTTTTAGCCCTTTTTCACAAATCATTAAAAACAAACTCATTAAAAACAAACTCTCTCACCTTTATCTTAAAATGTCCACATATTTCTTGTTTCGCATTAGAAATCATTCACTATTTTAGCTGTTTGGTTATGGATCAGTTGGGGGTTCTGGAAGAGTGACTGATGTTTCTGAACTTTCCCGTTTTTTCTTTATTTGAACCAAATTACTTCACAATCTCCAAGTCCAACTGCTTACCCAATTTTACTTCCCAACATTAAAATAAGAGTAACAAAAGGAAAGTAATGACATATACATATATGTGAGAAAAGATTACACAAAGCCATTTTTTGGGGGCAGGCAATGTGGTTGCAGCCAGAAAATCAGAGATGAGTTACGATTCTGAAATACATAGACAGTTTTTCCCAAGTCCATTCATGTCTGAAAAGAAAGGTGGGGCAGACGGAACATGTATCTAATGTCTACCTTTCAGATGCCAAAAATGAAGACAACTGTAAGAATTATTTGAGGGAGGTCAATTTAGTTCAATTCCAAATTGTAAATCTGTCAGAACTTACTAATTTAAGGAATTAGTAGAGCAACATGGGTTTTAAAACTCTAATTGTATTAATTAGAACAATGAATTGGCTGAGAGTCTCTAGCACTTGTTTTTATAACCTAGTTTGTGCTAGTTTTTCAAAATAAATTTTGCCCACAAGCACAAGAAAAGTTTTTCATTATGTTTCCATACAAATAATGGAGTCTATATATATATTCCATATAAGTAAAATATTATAATGTTTTCAAATAAGTAATATAGTGATAGGTGTTCAAACTAGATTTACATTATTGGGAAAAAGAGAAATGACAGTACACTTGACAAATTGGGAGAAAACAAACAAAAAAAAACACACGGAATCAGAAGACCACAGGCATCAAGTTTAGTTTCAATATATGGGACCACTTTGAACCAGAGTTTTTGCAATTGTAAAATGAGGGGGTTGGGCTACACTGTTGATGTTTTCTTATAACCAGTGTTATTTCACAATGAAAATCTCCTAATTGCATCAGATTTATAAAGCCTACAACTTTAATGTCACAGAAGTAAACTGAGGTAGTTTCAGTGGCTTGTGCACAATTTAATGCTACTGATTATGTTTCAAAATAGGCTTTGCCTGATTCCAGAAAAATTGTGTGGTTTCTAGACAATGTGGAAGAGAGAAGCAAATTCAAGAATGGACTGTAGTCACTATCCAAAATTAAGTTGATTTGTTTCATATACATGTTCCCAAAGTTACCTTTATATGAATTACTTGAAGTTACTGAACTCAGTAGTTTCAAAGGTTTATTTTATGGCAAAAATATTTTTTAGAAGAAAATCTCCATTCTAACCCATTTATCCAACTTTCTTAAATATATGTAAAAAATAAGTGAAGCTACTCTGATTGAAAAAGTACACAGATGGGGCCGGAGTGATAGCCCAGCGGGTAGGGCATTTGTCTTGCATGCGGCCGGCCTGTGCAGGCCCAGGTTCGATCCCCGGTATCCCATATGGTCCCCCGAGCACCGCCAGGAGTAATTCCTGAGTGCAGAGCCAGGAACAACCCCTTGAGCATCGCTGGGTATGACCCAGAAAGCAAAAACAAAAAAAAAAAAAAGGAACACAAGGCTTGAGTGATAGTATAGTTTGCAAACAGCCAACTCAGTCTGTTTCCCCAGGGAAGAATGAAAGGAATGAAAGAGTACTATTGCACCTAGGGTCTTATGATAATTATCAACATGGTACTAGGCGTTTGATAAAACAGCTCTGTTTTAAACTTATTTATTTAAATAATTTCCTAATGATGAAATCTAAATTGAGTACAATTAAAAATGGGGGCCGGGGGCGAGCGGCGGGTCCGGTGTGCAACATAATTTTCTACTACAAATAACATACATATCTTGTCCATACATTTCTGGTTACTAGGATAAATTCCTACAGGTGGAATTTTTGGGACAATGCAGTCATTCTACTGGCAAATTACTTTGACACTCACCTTTCACCAAACCATTTGCCCCTGGCAAGAGGAACCCATTTTTTTTAAATGGTAAGTAAGTCCAACTGTAGCATTTGAATTGACTCTCTTTCTTTCTGACATATTTCCTCATCTCAGCTTTCTGTTTCTTCAGTTGCCAAATAGTTGCCAATGAAATTTATATAAATGTCCTGTTGAAAGCACCAATAATTCCTTTGTGTTAAGTGCAAACAACTTCCCAGTGGGCTGAAGTTTTTTCTGATTTTGGATTCCTAATGTGCTAAATAGTAATGAAAGGCTAACCAAAGCAAATGGTTCTCTTTAGATGGTTCTTTAGAGCACTATCTTATTGGGTACTTAGAATGAGATAGTTTCTGCAAATCTTGCCTCCCCAGTGTCTGAAGTGGTTAAAATCTGTTCTGATCACACAGTGAACAACGCTGTAATTGTATATCTCATGGTGGTATAATAAAATGTTAAAAAAGGAAAAAAAACAAAGAACAAGAATACATTGATAGTCATTTTACAGAAGAAGAAACAGTGTACATGAAATGATAATCACATTAGTGATTAAAAATGCGAATTAAGTCCACAATGAGGCATCATTTTATATCTACTATAATGACAAAAGCTAAAAAGTGGACATCAAGTGTTGAGAAGGGTTTGGATCAGCCAAAACTCTTAAAAACTGCTGAGATAGGGTCAGGGATATAATTCAATAATATTTTGCATGCCTTGCTGGGATGAGGCATGGGTGATTCCTAATACCACCACCCACAGACACAAATTGCTGTCAACAAAGGTTGGAATCTACTGCAAGTGTGTGGGGATCAGAAGTTAGGTAAGAGAAAAGGAGGAGGAAAAGGAGGAAGAGGAGGAAGAAGAGGAGGAAGAGGAGGAGGAGCAGGAGCAGTAGACGAAAAAGGAGGAGGGGGAGGAGGAGGAAGAGGAAGAAGAAGAGGAGGAGGAGGAGGAAAGGGAGGAGGAGGAAAGGGAGGAGGAGGAGGAGTACCTGTCATAGAGGTAGGCTGGGGGAAGGAGGAGGGGAATATGAAGGCATTGGTGGTTGGAAATGTGTACTAGGTGCTGGAACACTGTATAATAAAATGCAAACATGAACAGCATATCTCACAGTGGTATAAAATTTTTAAAAAATTTAAAAATTGCTGACAGAGATGTTAATTCCTTTCACTAGTTTAGAATATACTTTGACGTTATTCTGTGAAGAGAAAGTACAAGTAAAACTGTTGTCTTGTAAAAAAAAATCAAGTCTATTGTTTAATAATGAGCTCACATTTTCTAACTTTGTGATGGTATGTATTTTTGGCTTTATAAGTCATTGTCTTATAATAAAAAGAGATTTTGGAAAAAAAATCTGTTCCGAGTAGTCTCTAATAACAGATTCCAAAATTCAAGGCAAATATACAAGCTAAAAAACAAACAAAACAAAACAACCCATAATATAACTTCTCCTAAATAAGTAGAACAGAAAAGATTTTCAAATAATAACACACATACATGATTTGTTTTATCATTTTATACATGATATATTATTGATGTAGGTAGGCCCCTACATCAGTAATACTGAGGCTCTGGGGGGGTATATTCATTGTTAGTTCTATTAAGTGGCAGCTACTGTGTCAAAGTAATGCCTCAACTGTGAACCAAACAATATCCAGTCCTCTGACCTGAAGCACAGTGAAGAACCCAGTGAAGAGCCCAGTGAAGGGCACAGAGAAATTAATTAAAACATTGGGGCCAGAGTGATAGTCCAGTGGGTTGGGTGTTTGCCTTGCATGCGGCCGACCCAGGTTCAATCCCTGGCATCCCATATGGTTCCATGAGCACTGCCAGGAGTAACCCCTAAGCGTCACTGTGTGTGACCCAAAAAGGAACCCCCCAAAAAAAACACTATGCAATGTGACAGAGGCTGTATTAGGAATAAGATGCAGATAAAAAGTGGGCTAAGTTTTCTAAAGAACTTTGAAGGAAGTGAATGGGTCACTGAGATGAAAGCCAAAGGTATGAGGGTATTGTAGGCAAAGGCAAGCAACGGTGTTTTGGAAGAGCTGCTATAGTTTGGTGCTATAAAGAATGAACATGAACCAAAGTCTGGAGAAGAGTCCAGAGCAGGGTACATTCAAACACTGGTAAGTTACATAAAGGGGTAAAACGTCCTGGCTGAGGACTGTGGTATATCAGAGAGAATATTCTCATTGAAGAGAACAGTCAATGGGGTCAATTGCAATCATGCAAGGGTATATCATACTAATTTCAAGAGAAACCAGACATGTTCAATTTTTAAACCAATGTCAGTATCATTAAAATAAAGGGGAATGAATAAGTTGAATACTGCTAATGCCCTGCCAGTTAATTTATGACCTAATACTTATTGAGGTAAGCGGGGAGCTATGGGGGGAAAGCCTTGAGTATGAAGTGAAGGGTCTGACTTTATCCTGAAATCAGGGACTTATTAAATATCTGAAGCCTATTACTGTTCTAAAAGGGCTCTGACAATTGTTCAAAATCTAAAGAGAGCAGAATAGCAAGGGCTTAAGCGAAAGCAAAGATGGAGACGTGGAAAGAAGACAGATTTGAGTGTTTCAAGAAGACATTCAGATAAATAAACAGTATTGCTGAACCTTGGACTTTGGTCTACTATTACTTGATTGATACTTTTATAACTATACCAGTATTTTCAGGTGTCTAAGTATTAGTATTTAGTTTGTAACACCTGGATTTTAAAAAATAAATATTGAAAGGATGGTAGAGGCAAATATTATATTAAAATAAATTCCAGGGGAAGAGGATATACAGGAAATCATGAAGAGAGAGTGGACACAGATATTGATCAGAGAATAAAGAATTTCTCCTTTCCAGGCTTTATTTGGCTACACCAGGTTATAATTAATGACTAAATAAAGGATAAACACATACATATTTTGTGAGGAAAATAAAACTATCTTACCTTAAAACTATCCTACCACCTTAAAATTCTATGACTAACAGTTATTCAATTTATGAGTTTCTGCATCATCTGCAATGTGGTCAATCTCTGCGTACATAGTGGAAATGAAGACTACAGTTCTGATTTGGTTGATGCATTTTTTGGTTCAGTGAATAACTGAGACAGACAACAAGCAAGTCAAATGGAAAGTGAAG